>DWNJ01000387.1:0-15807 GCA_018250275.1 Udranomia eurus | reverse complement strand
CTCGCACTGAATTGATGTGAACTCACTTCTAACAAACACTCAAGCTTAGCTAATAAAATTACTAGTATTTTAAGAAATCTAATAGTTTGTATTCAACCATCATTTCTTATAGATACAGTGTAAATACAAGAGCAGAAACATTGCCTGGTGCTGAAGAAGGTACTATAGTATCGACGCTGAGTGTTACAATTAGAACCGCTGATGAGGGAGGCAGATACGGATGTAACGCTACTAACACAGGAGGGTCGCATGCGCATCATTCACGTCTGAACGTTTTTGGTAACTTTCAGAATCATCTTGTACCTTGAAAATGAGTGCGCTAGATGTATTTAGTAAGAATTTATATTTGATCCATTAAAGTCGAAAACACATTGAAATTACACGTATTATTTATAGTATTATATTTTATGCAATAAATATAATTGTATATATATCAGAATCAGTTAAATAGTTTAGTATTTGCAAATTTAAACACGGATTTTCTTTTGCAGGTCCACCAAATATTAGATATCTACCGCCTATTCATGTAAAGACTGACACTGATGTAACATTATACTGTCCTTACTCTGGATATCCTATAAAGTAAGTTACTCAACCTTCCTTAGTTTCTCAATGTTGATTTCTAGTAACGTCTTTGATAAATGAGTTACTTTAACGTTTGGTTATTTTAGAGAAGTAGTGTGGCGACGGGAAGATGGTTCTGTGGTTGAAGTGCCGTTAGAATCTAATGATGAAAGAGGAATTTTAAGATTGACATCAGTGAGAGGTGCTACTGCTGGAAGTTACACTTGCGAAGTTCGGGCTGAAAGCGGGGAAATAGCTCGTAGAACCGTACGGCTCGAAGTGCACAGTAAGTTGAAAATATTTAAGTTAAGTACTAACAGTAAGATGGAATTTCCATCTCGATGCTCAAAAATGCTAATTTATAAATATTTTTTTGAAGATTTTGAAGATTGTTATTTTTTTTATTACTGGGAGGTAGCAAACGAGCATGCAGTCAACCTGATGGTAAGCGGTCACCATGGTTCTCTCTTAGGTCGACCACAAATGCGTTGCTACCCCCGAGGACTCGGTTTAGTATGTCTCAAACTCTTCAAACCAGAACACAGCGGCAAGAAAACTGGTGTTATAAGGCGGCGGAGGCGGAGTCGAACCGTAAAAAGTTCTACAACCCTCGAAACCTTATTTTTATCCGATATACGAGTATTTTTAAAATCCATAAAAACCCGTTTCCCTAATTTTGGTAATATAAATTAACTAAATGTACCACAAATTTAATGAATTGAATCTCTCACAATGGAGTAAATTTTGACTCTTGTTAACAGAACCGCCGAAAATTGCGCCATTCCAATTTCCGGAGGAATTAGAAGTCGGTGGAAGTACGCAGGCGACGTGCAGTTTAGTTTCTGGAGACAAGCCAATACAGTTTTCGTGGCATAAAGACAACTTGCCGATTCCATCAGTATTAAAGGTAGTTTATATGAATGAATATTTTATGCTCGTACAGTCGTCCAGTAACTACTTTTAACTCATTTATAATTTGTTCACAGATAGAGCAGAAGAATATGGATTTTTTCTCACTTTTGATAATCCAAGATCTTAGTTCCATTCACACTGGGGAGTACTCTTGTCGAGCAACGAACGATTTCGGGACCGTCAGCCATAGTGCATCATTGACTGTTAAAGGTAAGTGTTTATTGAAGTTGTAGCATTTAGAAATGATTTAATTTAGTTTCACGGCATAATAAATATAGCAGTGTTTCCACTTAGAGCCTCCGACATGGGTGTGGCGTGCGCAGAACACGTCTGTATCAGCTGGGGCCGCTGTTCTTTTACCCTGCTCCGCAAAAGGCCAACCCTTACCGAGAATATCTTGGGAGTTCTCATCAGGTAAATTATTTTCCTACAAAAGATTTTCACATTGCATTTGTTTGAATCAGCTAAAACACTAGCTTTTCCTTTAACTAGCTTTTTCTACTCCTGGAGAAATCCCGAGATCTTGTATTTAATTTAGGTACGTATGAATTATAAATAATTAGGGATGACGCTCTAAGTAATTTATATAAATAAGATATTTTAATTCTTAATATGATTTATTAATTAAATTTAGGTACTATGAACTGTCCTCGCCTTTCGTCGATTATTATTGAAGGGACCTTTAATATAATGTTAGAACAGATTTCTTTACTTACTTCTATGATATCAGATATATGTACCTTGAAAGAAATAATTGTCCAATTTCCGCCTATGAAGTGGAAATTTCATCAAAAGATGGGAAGGACTCCTCAAATTAAGGAAAAAACTTTCTTTAGAAATATGAATGCCGAATTCCTGGACGCAAAGAAGCCGAGAAAATAAGAATAAAACTTCGTAATTAAAGAACGAATGAAAGTAATTAACACAAATTAACTTCATATTTCTTAAGCCGGGCTTGCCATGATAAACTAACGATTGCTCGCGGTTTGACGCACGTGGAAAGAAAAGTCCTTTATTGGATTCTCTTAAAGGGAATTTCCTAAAACGCTGAAACACGTTTCTTTTTGTTTTAACGATAACTTTAATCAAGCCTTGTAATACAGAGGCGGAGAACTGGCGACACATTCTATGGGGTCAGTCAGATTCGCCTGATGCCAGTGAAGGGTCCATCCTGTCAGACGGGACAGTTTGGCTGAGAGCAGCTACACCGGAACACGAGGGCTGGTACAGGTGCACTGCGAGAGCACAACATGCATTTCTACATCACTCGTTTTTTCTCGATGTAAGAGGTAAGTGAAGATAGGGTGAGTAAACTAACATTAGTAGTTAGTATAATGTTGTTCTTAAAACAGGTTACTACAATTGGGTAAGTGATGAACCAATAAATGTTGGGTTTTTAAGCTTATCTATATTCGGTATTTATTGTTTATGGCGTTGTTTATGTCCAGTTCATTTGTTGTTGCATAACATACTCGATAACAATTTTTATATTGTCTTTCTTTTCAAATTGAAATTATTTGTTTTCAACATCAACACACTTCTTTTCGTTTTTAATTTCCTTTAAAAACGTACTTAGCCACATTAGCTTTGCAAATAGCCAAATATATATTATAATGTCAGCATGATTTACGTATTTGATGACCGTCGAGATTTATAACCGGATTAATCATTGATTAACGTCTTTGTTGTGTAGAACCCCCAAAGCTGACGCGTGGGGGCGGTGGCGGAGAAGCCAGATGGGTGGTCAGGGGTTCAACAGCGCGTCTAACTTGCACAGTACGCGGCGAGCCCGAGATACATGTGCATTGGACGCACGATTCAAGACCACTGGCGTTACAGTAAGCCTTCATTTTCTCTTATTGTTAATCTTTAGTATCATTTAGAGATCGTCTAGTTTAAAAATGCAAGTCCAAAGCCTTCAGTAATACATGCAACTTTTTATAATAAATCGATAAAGAGTACCTACAAATGACGCAAACTGCCATATCTGTTGACCAACCAGTGCATCAGTAAGTTGACAAGTCATACAATTCGCGCATTCGCTATAAAACTTCTGAACACGACAGATCGCCAGCGCCAAGACAGATTGACCTATGAGTGCACGGACGAGTCTGACTTTTAGGAAAAATAGCCTACATATACTATTATAGTAAAGAGTAGAAGTAAATATACGCTTTCTCACATTAAAATATTATTGTTTAGTGGAGGTGCGTGCATTTTTAAGCCAGAAGACTTTTAGATACATAAGCGGAGATTTTTACAAATTGTCAATTTCTATATTTGATATAATTCAAAATATTATCACAGAAAAATGTCCTTGTTACATTTTTTATTATTTTTTTTATATTGTCGTCCGAGTCTGAAGTATATTCTTCTTCTTCTATATATATTCAAAATTTTAAGCCAATGAAAGTAGTGTGAAATTGATTACAATAAGAATATTGTAGTCAATTTCAGACCCTAACAGACAAGACCCAAAGCGAATTATTAAAATGTGGCAATAAAAGTAATTGCTATAATAGTTATACTATTTGTAAATTTTACACAAGGAAACAAATAGTATGATGGTAGATAAAAACCAAGTAAGACAAACGGGTGTCGGTGCCAACAGCATAAATGCAAGGCTTCCTCTAAGATTCCTTAATGATAAGCAAGTGTATTTTGTTCTGCAAAATTAGTTGTTAGTAGGAATGTCTGTGATGGTAACAGACTGCCTAAACAAGATGGAGTGCGTGCGAAGTCGAATATACAATCTTTGTTATATCCCGAACATTTATATTATATAAATTACCTACTCATTATTGTGAAGTAGTTGATAGAGGTCCTTATAATAAAAAATATAATACAATGCAGCAACAAATCAATATCTTTGAACATCCAATGATATTGTTCCATCACCATGAATCCGACGTCATCGTTTAACTCATGACGTATGTAAAGTCACGTTCAATTAGGCTTAAAGCGCTTAACGGACCAAACGTGTTTGATGGTGATTATATTATCGTGTAATCTAATTTATACAATATAATCCACTATAACTATTATTGTTGTTAATATTACAAGGTATTGGCATTTTATTATTATTATTATAATCTAATAATTTAAGTAAAAATTTTGTGTGAGTTTAAAAGTATATTTAAGAAATATTAGAATTTACAATTGTTTATAGAGCGCGTGGAGTGGCATGATATAAAAATATTAAAAAAGGAAAAAGGGCAAGACATATATTTCTGAGGCATTTCACGTTCGAACGTTTTATTTGTTAATATGCAAACTTTCATGCAAATAAAGTAAACATTCTTGTACATAGTTATGTAAATAGCAAATAATTAATAAGTGTAATAAGCATAACTGGGAGTGCTACATCATATTACCTGATTAGGAAAAAATCAACTGTAAGATATCTAAGGAATATCCAGATGAATCTTTATCATAAGTAGGTACATGAAATAATCAGATTCGATGAGGCTGTGGAACTAGGAGAGGAAGAAATACGAATATATGCATATCGTAATAAATTGTGTATAAAGAATAAAGTCTGCTTCGTATGTGTATTTTCTTGACAGTGGATCTCGGTACAAAACGCGCGCGGCAACGTGCCCATTACGTCACAGCGTCCAACGGTCATCGCTGCTTTCGCTGTAAATCCAACGTTCGTTTAGCTTAACACGCTTAACGTGTCGCTGTCGAGCGCTGCAATGACCTAATTCGTTCGTGACTCCGATGAAACTGTTTTTGTACGTACCTTCGGGAATTTTTCGCCCCTGTGCCTAAATGACAGGTGGAATATTTTGCGAAAAGTTTTAATCGTGTGTTCAACGTTTTGTTTCTATTTTTAATTTACGTTAAATCCACATTCTGACGGATTTGTTCAACGCGTGCTGGATTTGGGTCATGTTAAATAAATTTGCAATAATTAAGCTCGTTCCCTAGTCGCCTGTGGTGGGATTTTTATTGAGGATGAAACTTTTAATGAATTAATCAAAACTTTTTAGGTAGTAATGTTGAAACGTGTGTTTTAGTTGGAATACGGTTTAAGTGGGTCGCGGTATTTAAATACATGGGTGTAATACATTCATGTTTGTTCCCCAGTGGTTCAGGTGGTGTGGAGATGAGAGATATCGGAAATGGAGCTATGACATCGGAAATAACTATAACGCATGCGGGCCCCGAACACGCAGGGGATTACCGGTGCCTGGCCAGGAATTTATATGGCAGTGATGAATTAATATTCCGTCTGTTTGTTAAAGGTAATCTTATATACTATAAAAACTTTGTAACTTTCTACATTTCTTACTTCAGAGTTTTATTTGCAATTGAATTCAATGTATGATTTACTTGATGGCATGGTAATTGTTAGGTGAAATATTTTAAAATATATTTATAAAAATTGTCTGGAAGGTAAATCAAATCAACGAACACCGTGTTTATATAGTCGTATATTACGAGTATATATACTTAAGTGTACGTAAGTACTACCGTGCTTCTTATCTACTAGCGACCCGCCCCGGCTTCGCATGGGTGCAATGCCGATAATCGGTGTTTCTCATATATATTATGCATGTGATGTACAATATAAACCTTCCTCTCGAATCACTCTATCAATTAAAAAAAACTGAATCAAAATCCGTTGGGTAGTTTTAAAGATCTAAGCATACATACGTACAGACAGCGGAAAGCGACCGTTTCATACTGTGTAGTGATGAAGCAATAGAATCTCAAACGTGCACACAATGCTCATACGTAAAAGTAAGAAAACGAGAATACACACATAATTGTTTTGTATAAAGTGATGACTTGACAAATAACTAAATGCGGGCCCAAGGTACGTAAAGGATTACCGGTGCCAAGCCGCAATCTGTGTGGCAGTGATGAATCGATTTTCCGTCGCTTCGTGAAAGGTGATGCATGACAAGACCTTTCCAGCTAAATATGTAGCGGAGGCTTAGCGAATAATTATATTGTGTTGAGGTTCCTTTGAGGGATTATTTTCAACCATTCAAAGACTAGACTATTTTACTGTCTAGACGTTTTGTCTAATTCATGATTCCACACTGATATACTGTTATAAGAGTAAACAATTAAAGACAAACGTCTTGGTCTTTTGAGCAGCAATAAATAAGTCAAGTTAAAAAAACAGTACATAAGAATCTTGCTTGGGTTTTTATGAACTGCTTAAATAGTTGCTAATATTATTAACTTAAGTTTTTTAACAATTTAATTCTGCACACACATTTCATATACAATTTTATTATATTCTATGTTATCTTGCTTGTTGCAAAAACATGAAATACTTGAAGAAAATGAACATCGATTAAAAATGACTAAAAGTTGTATCCTGATACTAATGCAGAACGACCAAATACACCAGAAGAAGTGCGCGTATCGGAAGTGTGGTCGCGAAGAGCGCGCGTGACGTGGCGCGTCGCGAGGGGGGCGCTAGTGTCCCACTATTCGCTGCAGTACCGCGCGCTCAGCCACGAACTCGCTAACGCGCCGCTAAACGCCCCACTCCCCGCTCTGCTTGACGCTTGGGACACGCCCGACGTTCTCAACCTCACACTGGCTAATTCGGATTTGCTACATGTCGCGTAAGTTTATACAGGCTCATGAATATGGTAATGCCCCTAGGATTTCAATTTCTGTACAATTTATGTGTTTGCCGCTGATACAAATTATGTATCATTCGCGCGTAAGCTGTAATCTGTAATTGATTGCTTAGCTCGGCTATATCTCGTGTGTGCGTGATCTGTGATTGGTTGTAGCAACATACACACACATTATGTACACATTTATGATTATTCGAATTTCATTAGTAGACAGATAGACTATAGTGCTATTCGAATAAATTAATTGTTTACGAGACAACCATATTTACGCAAGGGTATTTTATTCTCAAGCGTCCAAACTCTATATCTAAAGTTGAACGCCAATGCATTGAAGAGTTTAAAATAGTAGGCCAAGTAATTAAAGATAATCTGGTGTTTTAGGCGTAAAGCACGCTTGAGATATTTTTTAAATAATAAATATGTTGGTCCACTAGGTCGGAAGGGCCTGGCCGGGGTGGAGCCTCGGTGTCGGGGCTGGCGCCCGACAGCCGTTATGTGCTTCGCATAGCCGCCATCAACGATGTTGGTGCGTCAGCATACACCCCACCGATACACTTTACCACTCGGGAAGAAGGTAGCTTGTTTTTAATGTACCGACCGGCTAGTCTAAAACTCTTTCCTCCACTAAACAATCTATATACCGTCTATACACCTTCTTATGTTATTATTATTAGAAGGTGCTAGATGCTATATGTTTCGGTATGACGCACTTCTTTATTTTTATCCGAACCCTTGTATTTTACCTTAAACCAACAATCGTTCATAAAGTATGTAGAATGCAATACATATGTAATAATAAAACGTCAACTTATTAATAATCCTTCATACATTGTGTAATAATATTATAAATGCAGAAGCAAATATTTTTCATAGTTGACGGAATTGTTATCTACAGACGAACTGTTTTTTAATACACGGCATTTTCATTTTGAACTTTATGTAAGTGCTCATGTGAAAAATTTAGAATATGAAAAAAATACAACTGTAATAAAATCGAGTATTCTGTTTCGATAAGCACCCGGAGGAGTGCCGCGTGACATAACTGTGCGCGCGTTACGCGCCCGGGAGCTTCTTGTCACTTGGCAGGTGAGTGTGCACAATTAAAATAAGCCACATCCAGAATTATTAATCATTGATTTATGCTTATTTAAATGTTATTCAAGTTAAAAAAAATACATTTACTCGTGTGAACTGTTCTAAATGATTAATTGAATGGTTTATTCATAAAATAAATACAATTTGAAAACGTAATTTTTTGTGTGATGTCAATAAAAATATTGTTTATAATATTCATAATAAAATATTGAAGTATAATTCTTGATTAAATTTAAGCCTATTATTTACAAAACTACAATTTTATCTAATATAAGATGCGTAATATTTTGTATGAATATAAATGCTTAGTTAAACAAATGATGTCTCCTGTGTACTGCTAACACGTCAAATACAACAAATGCCATCAAAATGCAGGGGATGCCTCGCCTTTGTATTTGAGATATTTGCTAATGGCTCCTGGCAATTATCTCGCAAAGAGAAGCTTCTGAGACGAGATATTTTCTTGCGAAATTGCAACAAGATGCTAGGGGGTTAACTGAAGTGATATTATACCACACGGAATTTCAGAGAAACTTGTTTAGGATGTCACGAACTTAGAACATTCAGCTGCTGTGTTCAAAGTAATTAAAATCATAGTTTAATATCAGGTGCAGTTTAAATGATGATGCATAATATTAACTTAGGTAAAGGATACTATTTATTTGTGTTACTTTTAATAATATTTATGAGTACGATGACAACGTGTTTTCCGTGTGTTGTATAATGTTGTATATGTATGTATATTTTGTAATATTTGATTGCTTGTCAGTTTTTTATTGATTACAATCGGATTTGATAAAAAATCCAGCAAGAAATATACTTTATAAGTAAAAAAAACATCTGAAAACATTCGAGATTTTTAGAAAAGCGAAGATTTTCTCCAATTTTACTTAATCATTTTCTGGTTCTAATTTCCATTCAATTCTATCCAAGATTTGCACATACAGTTTAATCTCATCCAAGCTCGCTCGTCTAATGATCCTGGCAGCGTTCCGGCTAATGTTGTCCAATTACAGTTCGCATTTTTTCCGTAGCCGCCGCCAAGAGAAACCTGGCACGGGACGTTGTTGGGCTACACGATCCGTTGGTGGGAAGTGTCCGAGGAGGGGAAGGGGTCAAGTGACACTGGTTCGGAGAGTGGGGCCAGTGCTGACGCTACTAGCACTACACTGAGGGGGTTGAAGGCAGCCACGAGATACGGTGTCACTGTCAGGGCCTACAATGCAGCGGGCACCGGGCCTCTGTCTCCGCCGCACTATCGCCATACTTTGGAGTCTCGTAAGTTTTTATATTTAATGTTTTTTATAGGTTTATGGATGTGAAAATAAGTGGTAATTATGTTAAAATTACGTCGTAATATTGACTATGATTCTTATACATACAAGTAGTTAATAGATTGACTACTTGGATGTTTAATATGGAGATGGATAAATGGATGAAGGAATAGATATTTTTACTACTACTATTTTTGATTTTTTTTATATAGAGCACTTTATATAAGTCCTTTATAAGATTACAATCTAGCCTACATATTGTCTAAACTAATGAGTAGTGTAATGGTCACTTAAATTGCTAAAATGTTCTAATATGAAGAATGCATCCACTGACACTTCACTAGATAAGATAATAGATTGTAAATATTATCTATATTATATATATTTGTTTGGAATCCGCTTTGACCATGTCCTGTGTATGTCTGGCTGTCCAAATAAAAAATTTAATGTCCTTTTTAGCATTTTATATGAAATATGCTATATGCAAGTTGAATAAATGAAGGTTTTGGTATAATTATTTCATGATATAAACCGTTTATATAAGCGTTATATTAAAACGTGATAAAACTCTTAAGCGGGGTAACTAATTGCCCAGGAATTCTTAATATCAGCTCCGTTATTACACTAAGGAATGGTGGGACAAATCATAAGCAGAGCTGTAAATGAGTAAATGCATAGTTACTACTTGATTTATATTTATATATGTTTTTACTCCACCGTTTATTGATAATCGGACGCATGTGACAAACGAACAATAAGTGCATAATTTTTTTGGACATCTGTCCTCAACCCCCTGAAAGAGTGGACGATAGTTTGTACTAGACTTTCGTCTGTTTTGAAGTTAGACACCTGAATTTTTGGGCTACCTTATAGTTAATAATATTGTAATTTTAAATAAATAATTTAAAATGGTCTCACACGAAACTTTATGTGACAGACCAAATACCACGCGGGCGGACCCGCGGGCAAAAGCTAGTTTGTTTATATTTTAGAAGAAAAATAAGTACTTAAGGGGCTGACAGACTGACTAAACAATTTATTATTGGCTGGAAGTAAAAATGTAGCATAGTTTTCTTAGATAACGTAAAAAAAACTAAGAAGAGAATTCCACCCGACAGGGATAAAAAACTTAGAATTCGATGCGCTAGACGACAAGTCTCGATAAGATTAAAGTTGCAAAGCTGTAGTTTTGAGGCACTTCTATGAACTCCGCCCTTGGAAGCCATCGCTCGTTACTGTAGCTATCACACAGTTACGGGAACCGCGTAAATATATCGTGCTGCCGACGTAAAGCGGTCATCGTAAATTTTCCCATCAAAATGCAAAATGGCTTAATTGGACCGTGGCCTTTCGATCTAGGTCAAACGATTCGGAACAAATTGATAGCTCTTTTATGCGCTTGCTTTGTTTGGCTTTTTACAGCTGCGACAATAGTTCTTCCGTGCGAATTCGAATTAACATCACAAAGGCCGCGCTCACAACGTACTCTGCTCTATAATTACCTTTTATAGGACTGAAATGTTTTTAATATTGACAGTACAATGCAATGCAATGCGACGGTGTGCTCATTGCGGATGCAAACGATCTGCTAAGTAAAAAGGTGCGATACTTGTGGGTAAAGTTTATATGACAAGAACTCAATGGTTAGGGTGATTTAATTAATTATAATTGAACTGAACTCATTCCTAACGATGTCTTTGTGTTTAGCTGGAGAGTATGTTATACTCAACAATCAAACACTGTGTCTAGATAACCAGTAGAATGAACAAAAGTCTTGCAAATTTAATATAAGTCACTAGTTCAAAATTAAAATAAAAAAACACAGTACAGTATTGCTTAATTCGTCATAAACGTTATTTATTATTTTTTATTAGAAAAACTACTAGCATGCCAATGCATTCTACTAATTCTGTTAACCCTTCCAGACTTCTCGATCATAAGACTTAAATTTAAATTTTATTCATACATCTTGTAGAATTTTCATGTGAGAAAAAATTCTTTTACCTAAACAGCAATCCGCCAAAGAAAAGGTTGCACTTGTGGGTAAATATTAATATTGTTTATCATATTATTGTCACCTCAATTCCTCGACTTACTAAGTCGAAAGTTCATGTTAAGAGAAAACTCTCTTTCACGCAAATAAGTCTGATCCGACTTTTAAACATTATTGAGTGCAAGCTTATTTGTATGCAAATTTAGACAAGCCTTTCCGTAGTACCAAGATGCTAAGCAGTCAGTTGTATCTCGGTTGCAATAGTTATTGCACTTTATTCTTCAGTTTGAAGTGGAGTTAGACTTAATTTGATGTTACTATTGTTTTGTATTTGTTGTGTATTTATTTTTCTTCCATACCATTTAGGTAGCAATCGAGCACGCAGTCCAGCTAATACTTCTCGTAAGTGGTCATTGTCATGGAAATTTGTAGTCGACCCAAGACATGGTCGAAATTTTATCTTAGATTTGTCACAAATGCGTTGCTACTCCTTGACGATCAAGTTCAACTGAGTAGGTTCATTCTCCCTTAAGTGTGTCTACCTAACCATACCCTTCAAAACACATAGCAGCAAACAACAACACAAACAACACTGCTGTTATAATGCAGAAATAAGTATGGTGGTAGTACTTCTGGAGTTGAACCACGGTTTTACCACATTCAAAGATTACTTGTTTGTTTACTGTCTCAAATTCAAATTAAAAGTTGTTTCTTTATTTAAGATATGAATTTATTTCAAATCCTACATCCTTATGTATTTATGTGCTAAGAAACCTGCGAGTTGATATCTATATCTCACGAGCAATAAAGACGGCGCCGCTTCTTATAGATGGCTTTTCAGATCCGGGAATAAATGGCTATATTTTTCAACATGCTTTTCCCGTAGCTCCGATTGCGTGGAACGTATGCCGTTATGAACATCATAACCTACTTACTTGAACTAAAGTACTTACCCACTCAATAAAAACCTCCCTTAGGATGCTAATATAATCTCCATAAAAAGCTATATGTTCACTAGATAGTATAGTCAATAGTTGATTTTTTTAATACAATACCTTATTTCTAATTTTAGCGTGACGATTATGTGAAAAGTGGGTACTAAAATAAGTGACTCAAATATATTATGTTACTTTTCTAAACGCTCTTTTCTTATATTGTATTAGCAATAAATTGAAAGCATAAATATTATCGGGCGTTACTTTGCGGAAACCCATGCTATTAAATTACTACTTAGCAAAAATTCGCTGTTATGTATGATGGTATATAACTTTGTATAGATTGCATGAATTAAATGTTATATTACTTTATATTATGTTATTGTTTTCTTGTTATCTAGCGAATCTTATTCTACTAACCATCTGAGGTTTCATTAAGAGTTCTAATTAACTGGGTCAATTTGTCATTGGTAAACAATTGTCGTTAGTTCTATGCACATGTCTGCTCCAGCCCCAACAGGTGGACCGGAAGGCCTGACCTGCATCTCCAGTGGATCGACGTCACTACGGGTGTCGTGGCGCCCACCTGCCGTGGAGGCCAGGGGAGGCCAGATAACCCATTACACACTGCAGTACACCAGACGAGACGCTGACCCCTTGTTGCCGATCCAAGACGCGCATTTACGGGTTCAGGTGAGGCTTGATATCAATAAACTGTTTCCTGTGTGTTATGTAATAAAATAATATATAACTTTTCTTATTGTCAAATTATATATGAACTGAAGACGATTGGGTGTTTTAAACCAGTAACTTAACCTAACTAAAATACACATTTATTTAACAGTTCGTAGATTAGAGGATTATACGGATCCTTCGATATCAATACAAGCAGGATTAAAATCAATGAAAGTTTAAATACTATTGTGGTACTTATTAAATATGCTTTCTGTTAACTTTTTAGTTATGTTTACATTTATAGATCGCTTTCTTAAAAAAATAATAAGCATTACTTTACTCTTCCTTTCTTATTCACCTTTTTTCACTATTCAATTTGTCATATTTAAATACATAGGAACTAAAACTAGGACATCAACCAGTCCAGCCATTTTAGCGATCAACCTTGGAATGAGAGATAATAAAATGAATCTTTACATACCTTTATTTAGGCGTTCTATAAGTCTCAATTTGTTGCAAATCTTATGCTCTACAATTTTTATCAAATAAATATCACAAAAATGTTAACATCATGATAACATCTTTGGAGCAATATAAACGACAGTGAAAAAATTTTCTTTGATCTTGAATAACTTTCCATGCAAACACGAGATTTTATGGAACTTTTGAGACGACTTATAGAACGCCCAAATGACGGAATATACGAAACTTGAGCTTATTATCTCTTGTTTCGAGGTTGACCCCTTTTTATGGTAAACTGGACTATAATTAAACAGGGCGAAGAGACGACAGTGTCGCGGTTGAGTTCGTACGCGGAGTACGAGATAAGGGTGCGCGCGCACAACGCCGCCGGCGACGGACCGCTCTCGGCGCCGCAAGTGTGTCGTACCGACGAAGATGGTAAGCGAATGTTGCAAGCTTTTATAACCAGTCTCTCCGCAGTATTTAAGGGGTGTGGAGAGACACGTAACTATAGGGTTGTAGAGAGCAAACACGCCAAACAAAAAGTATAAAGCGTAGTACCGTTTCTATTTTTGTACAAGCATTTTTATGTCACTTTTATGTACCTAAAAAAATAAACATTTTGTAAATATTTAATTTTACAACTCTAGGATGTTCTGATTGTTGTGAGTTTCATCTAGCTCTTATTAAGCATACATTCTGAAAATAGTTCATTAGATAGATCCATTCATCGCTCAATCAATACAGTGACTACGTTTTAGTACGTAGTAATATTATTCATAAAATTGTTCATTCTAATCATGTTTTGTTCCCGTATTAACTTGATAGTTTCTTTATTGTTAATACAGTGCCTAGTGCACCGGGTGGAATGAAACTAATCGCACTAAGCGAACGATCTCTCCGCGCTTCCTGGCTGCCCCCGCCCGAGCCTAACGGCAAACTAACACACTACTCACTTTACGTCAAGGATCTATCTGGGTGAGTAATTTCTTGATTTTTCGTCATTTATGTAGTTATTATTTTTTAAGTGAATATGTTTATAGTGGCGGTTGGTACGGGAAAATCTTATGAGTTGGTAATCAACATGCTAATATCTCAAATAATATATTTGAGGTTTAAATTAATTTCCAATGATTGCAGCGCCTTTGTGGTCCGCACTCTGTATTGTTTAGAAGTTTGGCAGTAGGAACTTATAACATAGGGTTGCAATACTACCGATAGACTATCATTTGGTATGGTCCTAATTCTACCGTTATTTCTATAAATAGTACTACCAATATATCAAGTATCGATAGTAAGACAATGCTAGGTGGTGATGTAATGTTAATGAATTAATCCGGTGTAGCTTTGAAAGTGCAAAACGTATTGTCAACTAACGTAACGTATTTTACAAAATATCTGTAACTGTCCTCTCGGTCTAGACTATGATACAAATGTTTCTGCATTGATACTTGAATCTAGATCACAAGAGCCGAATGTGACTCGAGTAAACGCGTGTACGGAGGGCGAGGGCTCGGTGGAATGTATGAAGCCGCTGCGAGGCCTGCGCTCGGGGCGGACTTACGAGGCCTGGGTGCGAGCTGCCACAAGCGCTGGCGAAGGGCCCACGTCTACTGTCGTCGCTTGTCAGACCAGTGCACTTGGTAAGGTTTGGTTATAGTAGTGGTAATATAGATGTAAACTATTATACGACTGCCATACACGTAATCTACACCAAAGATGACTTAAGCTAGTTATATCCTGGTTCGAAATTTGGTGTCCAAAATGTAAACAATGAAATTTTACTGTCAAAATATGATTACAGGTATGATAAACCTTTTATTTTTTAAATTACTTTTCAAACCAAACATAAGAAAAATAACAAAATAACAATAAACTAAAACTTTAATAACTTAACAACACGATAAGATCAGCCTACGACTCCTCAACTTAAGTGGAAACTTAAGCAAAAAATTAATTGATTTTAATTTATTACGATTATTATTTTAGTATCGATATATTACTTTACTATCGTCAAAAATAGGAATCTACCATAAGAAACGCATGTTTTTAATCTGGTAACCCTTTTGTTTATATTTTGGACATCTAATTGTGAACGAGGATAAGTCAATATACAAAGTCGAGATCTTTTGCATAGAGAAAAAATAATGTTTACAGACATGCATGTGAATGGTGTTTTTCATAATGGAAATATAAGTTAGAGTGTTTGCTCATAAACATGTTTAAAATTCAATAACATTGTTATACATATCGCATTATAATAAGGTTCTTCCGAAGGTTATAACAAT
>DWNJ01000386.1:0-15809 GCA_018250275.1 Udranomia eurus | reverse complement strand
ATTGTGTAGTACACCACCCATAACCTCATGCACAATACGCAAAATATCTTTAATAATTCCATACAAGTTAACAAAGTTACAATATAATATAAAATACAAATGATTATGAGCAAACGACAAATTACAATCAAAAATACGATTCAACTACTCACGCGATCGAAGTTACCACAAAACAAGCGCAACGCGCAACGTGTGGCCTTGCCGTTGCCTCGTCGTACACTGACGCCACACGCGTTGCATCTCGCTCTGTTCTACAACTCGTTGGAGCGGGACAGCAGTATGTCACAACGCCACGCGCCACGTCGGCCGTTGTCAAGTTAGGTTAAGGTGCCCTTCCACTCGGACACGTGTTGGTGTCGCCGTGATTCGGTGCAGTACACGTGTCGCTCCGTACACATTCGTATATTTTACTATTTATAGTCGGTTGAATATATATCAAGCATGACTCGTTTTATAAATTAGTGCTGCAATCCGATTATAAATACATTATTATGGGTTATAAAGTAACAAGTCATCAGGCGGCCTACCTTTTTCTTTCATTCGTGTATAATGTTTTATTGTATTATGTTTCAAGACGTCGCACGATAAAGTGCATAAATATTTTTGTAGATAATAGTAATTCTAATTGGCTATAACTACGTTGAAAACATTGGATTTGCATTATTTTACAATTATTTCGGATCATAATAATATGCAAGCTTGTGTCCAAAATTGCACGGTATAAGACAAACAGTGCGTCATGACTCGCCAAGTGGATGAACACCTTTACGCGACGCGTGGTGTTTGTCTAAACACGCAACACAAATCTACGAATCATGTCACGTGAAAGTCGACTTTATTGTAACGTGACAGCTTTTATTACCGCTTAACTCCTAATCTCCAGCCACAAGGACGTAGCGTGCTAACTCACCGATTATTTAAGGTGAAATGAAATTTAATGCTACTAGAGAGAGTTTTAATTCGCCTGAGCGTAAGATTGGAAGTGGCGAGTCCATTTGGCGCGAACAGTTCCGTGCTGTGTGTCACGTATTGCGCACATAGAGAGCCACTTGTCAACAGGTACAAATTTCGTGTGTTAATTGCACGCGAGCGTGTAATTACGAGTGTAAAATCAGCAGGTATAATTTTTAAGTGTAGTTTCATTCGTTAATTTTGTACCCGAGCCCCTAATCTGATGTTTACAATTTAGCGAAAGTGGAATTATGTTACCAAAAACATGTATTTTTTAACTTTCGTTGAATAACATTAAACGATAATTGTTTTAAACAATGATGAGTACATGATTCATACAATGCAACGACATCATTGACATTGGCTCGTTTACGTGTCTGTATACACTTTATAAAATGCACTCATGTTTACTTACTGTAGTCGTTTAAATACAAAAACAAGGAAATTGTCTCACTGATATAAGGAAAGTCATAATTAAATAATTACATACAATTATAAATAAGTAAATACCCTCTTTTATAACCTAAATATTTATAGATTTCTGGCGCAAAATTCCCGTTCTTTTACTGTAGTGGAGAGCCTAAATATCTCTTAAGATTTACTTTATATCTTAAGAGTAGTCAAAAAATCCTTTTCTAGAAAGTAATCATATAAATAAGCGATTCCTTGGAGAAAACGAACAAAACTCGTTGTAATCATGAGAATAGCAAACGTAAAGTGATTATTGCTTAAAAACGTAATTTAAATAAATAGAATTGTATTAATACGACTCTAACGCATTAATTTAGATTATCCATTCATTTAGATGAACTGCAATGTTAAAGGTAAGTTTGAATAATTTAATAAATAAATTGTATGTTCAATTAACCAGTAATACCTTTATAGAATTGGTTCGACTTCGAAGGCGCCATCGCCTGCACCTATTTCTGCCTTATAACAGTGTTCTTCCTGATGTCTCCTGGTATGAACTTATGATATTGAAGGTGGTAGAGTCTTTTACGGTTCGACTCCGGAGGTGGTGCCTCCGGCGTCGAACCTATTTCTGCCTTATACCAGCAGTATTCTTGTTGCTGTGTTCTGATTTGAAGGGCGTGGTCAGGGAGGCATCAAGGCGTTCCAATTTATCATCCATTAGGGGGGGGAAAAAACATTGATTATAGATGTTCATGAGCGGCAGTGTACCATCAGATGGACTGCATGCTCGTTGGCTACCTAACAGTCAAAAAAATACACTTAACCTTTTTCCTCAGGGGTAGCAACGCATCTGTAGTCGACCTAAGAAATAAAGGACTGTATGCTTATTTGCTACCGCAGTTATTATAATATGTATAAACTTTTGTAGTGTAATCTTTTAGGACAGTAAATCAAATTTTTGCGTAAGTTTCAATAAATAAGGATGCCAGAATAGGTACTCTTCGCACATTTGTTAGATCAATACCAGTATATATTAACATATTCGTGTACGTGTCTTTGCTAAGACGAAGATGTTTAAACATAAATACTGTGCCCGTGCCCTACAGCCCTACAGAAGGCAGCGACATCTGCCGAGATCGAACGCACGTGACGCGCACCTTTCCATACCCTGTTATGAACATCGCAACCACGCTACCAATTATCTCTGATCATAATATTACAAGTAAATGTGAACGTAATCCAAACAAATAATAAATAAATAAAAATGGTTACATTTTGGAACAGATATTTTCGTAGAAAGGGAATCTCAACTTTCAATATAAGCTCCATAGCGAAAACAGCTATGAGGTGAAATAGCAGATTCTGGCAACTGTAAAGTTCTCTTCCTTTTATATAATGTACTATCTGACCCGGCGAACTTCGTACCGCATCCCCGTCCCCGTCCCACAACTTTTTTATTTATAAACCGATTTTTGTTTAACAAACGCTAAATGTTAAGTGAAGCTCACCCCAATACATCAGTGACATCATTCAAATCAGATCAACACAAACGCACAGACAAACCGACAAAAATTCTAAAAGTAATTTTTTGGGTTCTAGATTCTAATAAAGACCCCTAAAATAGTTTTATTAGCAGAAGCGGTTATGAAGTTGGTAAATCGCATCGGCATTATAAGGGCGAGCGGGCACAGTTTAGCAACGCGACATCTGCCCGCCGCACGTGTCTCGCACACCTTTTGTCTACCAGGCGGCCGCGTCCAACTGCACCCACCTTTTTACCGATTAACTATTTTTAACTGGCACACATCTAATTTTAACGCAGCTAGCTTGCAGTAAAAATTCTGTCATATAACATTGCTGGGTTTTCAGAATTCAAAGTATTAATATGTCGATCAGACGAAAAGAGATTAGTTGTCCTTATGCTCCAATCTCCTCAGTCATTAAGAAAGTCACATGAAGCAAAGTACGTTCAGTAACAATTGCTGTACCGTTTGACTTATTATAGGGCAAAGATACCTCCCACAGTATGGTGAAGAATACTGCACTGCAGAATATTCTATTACGCTGTTCTTAGTATGTTTTGTGGCTTAATACGTCTGCATGATATATTCGAACTTCAATAAGGCGTCTCATATATTCTGGTGCTAGTATACACGATCAGCACTGCAACGTTGTGTCATAATTACTTGAAGCATTTTGTCATAATAATCTAAGCCTGTTAATACGTATTACGATTATAAAATAAAGTGACATCACTTTTTAATAAGAATATAAATAGAAATTCTAAACTTAGCGGCAAAGTAAGAACTTAATGCATCTGCAGATAGTGAAAATAATTATAATAGCTAATAAATTCACCAGCATGTCACTCAACGAAGCTACGTCTCCATTGCTTTGCAACTTGTTTTTTATGACTGAGATGTAGCAAACGAGCATGCAGTCTACCTGATGGTAAGTGGGCACTGCCGCCCATCAACATCAGTAATCAACCCAAGACCGGATCGAAGTTCTTTCTTAGGTCGACCACAAATGAGTTGCCTGTCCTACGCCTTGTCATCCCTGAGGACTAAGTTGGAACGCCTCGGTTAAGTATGTCTCCCTAACCACATTTTTCAAACCACAACACAATAGTAAGAACACCGCTGTTATAAGGCAGAAATAGGTGCGGCGGTGGTGCCACCGGATTCGAACCCTATAAGGTTCTACCACCGTTTTATGGCGGACAGTAGCAATATAGATAGCTTTAATACTAGTACAATACATTCATTCAATTTAATTCAATTGAATTCAAAAATGAAATTATTACTATTTATCACTCACCAGACTGGTTGGTACTTAGATTTTATTATATTAAAATTAGGTCATTCAAATATCGACATTTTAATCGCTGTTACATTCAATTTTTTATAGTAAATGCAAAATAAAAAAGTGTAGAGATTTACATACGCAATAACAATAAAAATATGCATTCATATATAACAATTATTTTATACGTATATCCGAGGATATAATATACACTGTACACAACCATAAATATAACTAAATAGTTTAAACAAATATCCAATAATCGATCGTCTATTCACGTGGCGCAGTGGAAACAAAGAAATTCAAGGATACACGCTTCTCGTCTTAGCAATTCGTCGGCAGGTGATTTTAATACGACAGGTGTAGAACAAAATTATAAGAGCTAAACTGCATCATTTGCAGCGGTCTGTCGGTGTGATCGTTTACTTTTATTTGGTGGCTGGCAATTAATATGACCTGCTGTATCGAGAAATAGACAAACAGATAACGAGTAATAAATTGCGTTAACTACAGAATGCGTATTGTGATCGGTGGCTCATTAAACCGACTATTTATTTGCGCACTCACGATGGTTAAATAAGATTATGTGTACCTTACAAATAATTGTTTATTTATTAAATAAGGTGTGCGCAGTTTAAGATAGAGCTTATTTATACTATTTCTCTTTACATTACTGATAGTTTTATTCATAAAACTGCCAATAAAAGTATTAAAATTACGATAACTATGTTCAGAATTAGTCTATTAAAATTATTTGACAATACAATAACTCAATAAATGTGACTCTTTCAAGTGGATCACTACGATTATAATCGTGACATCATTAGAAATTAAATCAATATTTGTCTAATGGCGATTAATACCCAATTGATTAAAGCGCCAATTGTGAACGTAATCGGTTACACTCAGACATATGTTCGACACCTTTCATAACCGGTCGACCGAAGGACATCCGCTTTTTGGAGGGTAAAAAAATCGGGTTCGACATTCTCACAGGAACCACTGCGTATCCGGTGCGCGGGCGCTGGCGAAATAAAAACTATCATTTGTTAGTGTCGGCCCGCTTACCAGGTAAGTAAATAGATTGTTGTCAGGACATGTCAATACTTTAGCAAGCATTTTGTAGCATACGGTGAGTTTAAGATCAACTAATCAGCGTATTTTAGTTCCCTTCTCACCGCCAACGTCTCAAAAATCTGGGCAACCTACTTTTTTTTGACGGCAAATCTTTCAAAAGTATACCATGGGAGGAACACCGGATTGTGTGGGATTTACCTCCTGTGCTCTGTGGGAGTGCTCAGGAACTCCAACGGAATTTCCATCTTCATCACCCATCAGCTATGCCTCGTCCGGCACATCTCTTGGATAGACTCCATGGCTCGTCGCATCATCAGGCACATCTCTTAGGGAGACTCCACGGCTCGATTCACCCAATCTGGAGATAATATCGTAGTCAACCTTTCATAAATTGTGATAACTTATAGTGTGAGATTTCCATTCTTAATGTGGTCGATAAAAAACAAATTACACCATTGAACTACTTATGTATATGCATATTATAATGAAAAGTTTCTTACGGGCGGCTCCAGTCCCACTTTTGTTATGCAATCATTGCAGTTATAGTCAGCGATATTCTGCGGAAATCCATGTTATTAAATTAGGTTGTGAATTCTTCGCAACAATCCGCTATTATTATGTGTGTTGGTATACTTTTAACTCTTGAATTACATGCAGCAGTATCTCGATTAGAATGGATAGATTTTTTTCTGCTAGTATTTAATTCTTGTTCTTAGGAATATGCGCTTCTGTAATTAAATTCAATAATTATTTCTTTGCATCTATTGAGTTCTTCCACTTTAAATCAGATTCACTGCCCATCCGAGTTTTATCTTCTAGCAACGGAGAAATATCGGATTTTTTTTCTATCTATTATTAGATTTATCTGTTATGTAAATAATCAAAATTACCTACTAAAGTGCTGATACGTGATCTTCGGATTTATATAATTAGTCGACCTTCCGTACAACATTTTTTTGTATAACGTATCTTCCGTAAACATAAGGTTTATTTAAGAAAACCAGTATCAGTATCAGTTTCGGACTTTAGTCTCAATTTATAAAATTTAATCTTGCTAATTCAGCGTTATATATTATTCGTTTTTATACGATTTGTTTGTAAAGTCGGAATTTGTATAGTCATTCTAATCCTTACGCAATATGTACCTATATCATATTTAAAACAATGTAGAAAAAAAAAACACTAAATCATTGTTCTGTACGAGTTAAAACAAAACTCGACCTGAGACGCATAAGGGCTGATATGCGAAATCATAAGTTTTCAGGACAGTCGAGAAATAATTATATTAATAAATTCATATAATAAGTAGTGATAAATCAATGCAATGATATTCAATTTGCCAAAGCTAATACCAGTCGAAAGTTCACAAATACGCTTAACTGTTTCTCAAAATACCGCGGAGCTCTCTAGAGCGCTGTGATGACCTCCAGTCTACATACATACAAATGACTTCCACGCATGGACAACAACAATAATTCGAATGTCTTTGAAAAACGACTCGACCTCTCTACAATCGTTAGAGACCAGAGCATTAACTACTAAACCCACAGGATGCGAGTGAGCTAAAGAAACAAAGAAATATTAACCAAACACTGTTCAGGGACAATTGAGAATTGTCTATCCAAGAACTCTCTGTCAAATAAATATACACTTTACCAACTTTTAGCTACAATATTTCCGAGTTGGTTGACAAAATCTCTGCTTGAGATAGCCGCTTATTCAACTTTATTCACTGATCGCAGTGTTGAAGTCCGAATGACTCCATTCATAACAATCGAAGCAAAGCGATATTACCTTGTATATAGTTAAATATTTACAGAGCTACAGCTAAGCTATTAGTTACTAGCGTTCCTGCAATGCAAAAGATCCTATCGCTCATCGTTAACCGCGTGGTATTTGACGCCGCGTGTCTACTTCGAAACATCGAAAGTCGGTTGATACGACTGCGTTTGTAAAAATTAGTTCTGTCAGTACGACATTTGGTAATATGTAAGTGAAAGGCTGTATACGTGAGAAAAGCAACGCCTATTCTAACAATGCCATATTTCGCCGTCTTCTGGGCCAGTGATCGATCTCCGTAGATATTTTGTTCCCAACGGCATTCATAGTGACTATTAGCTTACCACATTCTAACCGTTCCCTATTAGTGGTCACATGACCGTGTCTTTGTTCGTCCCGAGCGCGTATTAGGTAACTGTATCGTTATGGCCTGTGAAGGAATTTAATGTAAGTTTTTGTAGGTTTGACCTTTAAGCTATTGTTGAAATTATTATCGACAAAAGTATAAGTATAGTATATAGTATAAGTAAAGGTCATGCAGTCCACTTGATGTTAAATGAATGATTACTGTTTATCATAGACATTTGTAATCAACCCTAGACGCGATAGAAGTTTTATTGGGAGTCGAAAACAGATGCGCCTCGTTTTACCTAACTTGATTCTATTCTTAATTGTTATACAAATGTTTCTCATTTGCTTCATTCAGTTGATAATCTAGCATCAGCATAATCTAATAATGTACTTCACAAGCAGAACACATTGTAGAAAATATGTAGCTGATTGATCGTTTGAGTAACTCGCCATGGTTTTTTTGTCAAGCGTGCAAGCTACATGTTAGTTACTACACTCCACTCATGTTTACGATCAACCGTAAACAGCGCCGAAATCTCTAGATCACAAAGATGATCCAGCATTTTTTTCATATGAACAGCCACACTACTTCTTCTACGAAGGAAATACTTCAGTGTTTAAAAGGCACGATTCTAAACGTAACCGTAGAACGGAATGTCTCGCGCAAATACAGTCACAATTCATACAAGTTCTCGCCACTTTACACGGAACGCTTGAAATAGAAAACAATTCGACTTCAACGGTTTGCTGAAACAGTAAGTTATGACGTTGGTCGTAGTCATGCAATCCCATATTTAACATTTCATGGTGACCTAAGCGCGGCCTTACATCGTGCCGCGCTCAAGGACTATCGTCAATATTGACGTAAGGTCTTGCTTACATAAATTGAGGGGCAAGTTATTATATTCATGATACCTTTTCTTTAATTATGAGGCTATGAACAATACCTTTGTTCTCTATCATCCTTATCGCTTTTGTTACAATTTCTGTCATCAATGCTAATAAATGACAATATGAATTGTATTAGGAAATAATAAACTTTATAAGATTAGATTCAGGGCTTAATTACGAAAGGGCCACAAATCAGAATTGTCCAAACCAGATTCACTCATACTTTCATATTTAGTAAACATGCCAACATGTTGATCACATACATACGCAATTCAGATTCACTAATACTTTCATATTTCGTAAACATTGGCATGTTGATCACAAATTTATACATACGACCTTTCGGCATTCTCGCACATCTATGATGTTCTATCTATGGTGTTTCAGTTAATTTTTTTTAACGTGGACTCGCGATTATTTTACAATTTTGATATGTGGCCCTTTCCTTTATGAGCAGCAAAATGTTTATGAGCACAGAGATCACTTTCTGTCAGTATCTATTAGTCGTCAGTGTCTGTCCTGACATACTTTTACTGTCTTAATAACATAAAAAGGGAAAAATATAGTACGCACCAGTGTATACAATTTAAACATAACCATAAAATCTTAACCAAGGTGAAGTAGAACACATATGCAAACTAACTTAAATATATTGGTTACATGACACATAAAGTGACATGAGGAAAACAATACGTTAACTTATTACGTCTTATATAGTGATGTCCTTGCTTACAAACTGAATAGCTAAAGAATTCCAACAGCATTTTAACACTTAAGTTAGACTAATTAGTCTTTTTAATGTAAATAATTTAATAGAAATGTGAAGAGAAACACTGTTCGTACTAGTCATTGCATTGACTAGTGGGATTTTTTTTATTACAAGCATCGTATGCTCTATATAGCAACATACCGGCAATCTTGTAAACTCCTTCAGTTATGCAAAAGGGTTAAAAAAAGAGTGCTACAATCAGTAGGGCAAAGGAAATCAAAAGATCTTGAAAGGACACAACCCTTGTGTTGTCGTATCTAGCGTATAATTGAGGCATAAAATAATTACGAGCATAAGGAACAACGTACCCGGAACAAAGTAATTACAACTTTAAGAAAAACTTGACGCAAATCACGTAGACACAGCACAGACTACGTCACTACACTTTCCTCGTGGCTGCGCAATTGAATATGAAATCATTTAGCTGAAATATTGTTACTGTAACTGAAATGCGATTGAGTATAAATAACCTATGACGTTGGCCCACCTACGCCAACGTGTCCACGGGCGGATAAAGGAAGGATCGAAAATAAAAACTCCCTCCCCGCGGAGGGGTTTAATCCCCAAACATATTACGGAAATGTTGCTAGGTCGAGTACGGACGTCCCGATTTTTTTGCGATAATCAACCGAGCTGCAGATATGGCCGTGTTTTATTACGGCAATTTGCTTTGGCTCGCTCTTATTATCCAGTCCAGGGATCAGATTGGATTGTAAACAGTCTAATCGTACGTAGTGTTTTATTAGTTGCTCCTCAACAATCCAGCTAGATAACAATTTACGTACGTCCAATGGATACTTCAACTGGAACTCCAATTTTCACAGGTGTCCATGGGCGGCAGTTGTCACTTAAAGCGTAGTAAACGACTGTCTGTCTGTCAATAAATGTGTTGTAAGACAGACAGTCGTTTATAGTTCATAAAATTTTAAAATCAATTAGCCACCTAAACGAATAAACAAGTAGGACAACTAGCGTAGATATGATACTAATAAGTATTAAAAAATGTAATCTTCCAAAACAGCACATACTACTCGTGTACCATTCGGTAAACATTTCTGTATTATGCGCAGTCTCGCGATTTGCGAACATCGTAAACAGTCGAATGAGTAAAGCAACTCGTGGTCAGAAGTTGAATAGGTCAGACCGCTTACGACTTATGACTTTCGTCCCTCGCCGTTGACAGAAAGCAGTCGTTAAGTCTCGCCGGAGTCAATCTGAGAGGAACGACTGACTAGTTGATCCCTAAGTAATGTCTCCGCATTGGTGAAACGCGGCGAAATATGCTGCAACGATTCCAGCTGCTACTGCTTTTCCAGAGGAAGAGGGTGGGTGGGCAGGTTTCTTAAATATGCCCAACAGTGGGACAGAAAATAGTTCTGTTCCACTGTTGATGAAAGTGGACTTCTGAATTTCTGTACAATATAGTTAAACTTGACTTAAACATTGACCTAAGACTGCTTGTATAGACTATTTACATTCCTGAGAGAGTATCAAAAGATTCACACCTTAATCTGGCCTAACAAATAAAATGAAGATAGCCGTGAAAGCCAATGCGAACCGTATCAACAGATTCGTTCGCATCGGCCTTCGAAATGGCTTTTCTATTCAATTTTCGATAGAGATTTTTTACCAACCCGCAGTTTTGCGTACGGCGGAACCAATAAATCTCCTCTTGAGGTAAGGGGCGAATTAATCAATCGACAGATCCGCCGACTCGTCGGGAGACCGATCTTCCCTTATCAGGCGAATCTCGACCCACTGTTCTGTAGTTAAGGTTAAAAGTCGCTTATACAGTGATTTTTATTTACAGCGCGCAAGGTGAAAATAAGAAGTGGGAATAAATAGTAGGGCCTTCTCCGTCGATACACTCGGTGGAGATTAAAGTGTTCGGGATCGTCGGTGGAACATAAATTAGGGAAATGGTCGCGATCTCCGATCATCTAACACAACATTGATTACCCTTTCTCGTTAAACAATTTAAAGCTCATTATTTCCGTATACCATTTAAGGAAAAGTCCACATTATTGTTACATTGTTGCATCATGTAACAGGCCCTTGAACTCTGTTTCAATTCAGTTTAAATTGCGATAATAAGGTAGAATTCAAATAAAAAAACAATTTCAAATATTTTAGTACATAAACTAATTCCAGGAAAGGCTAATGTAAATTAAATAAATCCATTAGCTAAAACCAGAAAATATATTTTACTTTGTAACACAATATAAAATATCGAGGTTAATTAAAGTGGCATCATATCATTATAATTACGACAAAGAAAGGCAGTAAAGTTATAAAATCAAAAATCACCTCTTGATTTAAGTCGGGAGTGTGCCCAAATTTTAAAGCTATATTGTTTTCCGCCCGCTAAGGGTAGGGCGGCCGCCTCGCTGGGCGGGTTGGTATCGGCCACGAATTAATAAACAAACCGGCCAAGGCCGCAAGCCTTATGACCTTTGGGGTCCATCCTTGTGCTCTTCACCTTATTAAGGGTAAAATCGTGAACATTTTTGATACGATTAATTAAAACACATCCGTCTCGCGTCGACGAACGACAGCGTTAAAATAATTGAAAAAAATCTCATGTAATTTCTGTAACAGCGCGGCAAATAATGTAACGTTCACATTATACAGGATGATCGTTACACAGAGCAAATCCTCAATTCGCTATAAAACGTCGCGACGAAAGTGGGTGCTCCCGCGCGGCCGAGGAAAACGTTGTCATTCAAAATCAGACCACGTGTACAATATTTCATCATCAGGAAGGGTGGTGGATCCCTCCCGGCCCGCCCCACACTCCGCGCGCCCGTGCCCGACCCAAAAAGTCTATCTGCACTTGACACGGGAGGAAACGGGACAGATTAACCGTAGTGAAGGGAACAAAGCTAAATATGTTTCAAGCTGATACTTACCCCGCAGTATACGGACAAGTTGCAGAAAACCTTGCCGTGACGTAACTGACGTGAATACAAACATGTTTGACGTTGCGTGCGGACAGGTATGCACGTGGACGTAAACGTATCGTTGAATACGTTTTAAGTTTTGACATTAACGTCTTCATTTGACCGAAAAATTGTTTAAGCAGAAAAAAAATTATGATCCAATTATCTTTAGATTAAATTTCCGAAGAAACGGATTCAAACTAATAAGTATCGCAATAACAGTACATGCATAAGGTTAAAAATGCCCGATATAGAAGTTCCACAGAGCTGAAAAAGGATGAAGGAACGAAATGATGGAACCATTTTCAGCCATTTTCAGTCTACGGTGAGACACCCACTCAGACTCGTCCGCTCGCGTGTTTACAGGGTGGTTCACGCACACAGACGCAGCGACGGCGTGAAAAGTTTGAGCCATAATTTATATGACGGTTTAAATAATTACTCCTCGTTTTTGGCTCAATTTGTAGATGAGGTAGCGTATCGGTGCTGGTGACATTTATGCGCATTACTTTTGCGTTGTGGTTCGGATGTGATGACATCTCTTGTTCAAAATATAGGGTTTTCATTGCTTTCAGCGTGTATAAAGCGTTATAGGAAATTATAAAGCTTATCTCGGGCTGACACAGATTAGACGAATTATTAATGTGCGTGCGTGCAGGCACATATCCCAAAGGTTTCTGCACGTCTGCAGTTTCGGACTAGATCTAGATGATAAATAGAACTCTGTTTTTGTATACTTAGACTTTAACAGGTAAATTTACTTTCCTCCTGGGTGAGATGATAGGAAATCGATAGTTGTTATCAATGAGTAAATTTTCTTCGGCAATCGGACGCATTTCGTCGGTATTATCATCTGCTTGGAAAATAGATCGGTTGTCAATAAAAATGTAAATTCGCCGCTCCAGCTCTCAGCTAATTCATTTCCCAATGGAAAATCCGGGAGCGCGTCACCGGAGATCGATCGGCCGTTCATTTCGCTAAACTTTTTTCACTATTTTTACATTTCATACGTTTCATACTGACCAGACGCTTAGTTTGACTGCAGCGAATGTTTGACTCGCTGTGTACACTGTCGCCCTCTACGCAAAGGGCATTATTCCCGAAAGGTCGCGCCTTTAATATGGAGTTCACCAATGAAGGACTCAGATTTAAAAGTATTGCGAATTTATTAATAATGTCTAATTTATTTCTAGTGAAAAGTTGAATACTAAGTGGTATTCTGTAATATACCACGTTTTACCGTTTTTATTAGTTAAGGAATTTTATATATTAATAAGCAAAGGAATTTTATTTATTTTATGTACATTTAATTTTACAATAAAATGGTACATGGAGTCTTGTACAATAGTCATTTTAATTATTATATTAAATGGGCATGGAATGTATATGTTAAGCATTCGCCGCTAGTGAATATCAGTAACCTAAGTCAGAACCAGTGCCCAACGTAATGACGTTGGATCGCCAACCGTTATTGATTTAAAAAAGCAGAACCGTAAAGTGATAAGCCGCTGTGAAGTACGAAGCGATACGAAGTCATATATAAATAATATGAGGGTTGTCCCCTGTGTAGGCTTACACTTCTGATGCTAATAACTCTATCACGTAAAAACTACTTGAATTTGGTTGCACTGCCTGATAATAAACATAGAATACTCTATATTTAAATAATAGTATTATTATCTTCTTGGAGCATAACTTTATCCATATAGAAAACGTCACATGCAAAAGCTAGCGCCCTCTTTTCAAGTGAGAGGCGCACGCGTTGATTTATTTTTTACAACCTACCCTACATGAATGACGGCAATTGTTTAATATTGCATCCTTTGTTTTAAGAGGCCTGATACAATACCAACTTGCCTTCAATTTCTAAACAGGGGTGCGGTGTAAAAAAAATCGAAATACGCAAATTTGATCCGAAACCTCGGGAAGCGGGCTCACACTCTCGCGGTGATACGGCTGACACCCTAATCAAATAAGTACCTTTTACCGGGACGGTTTCCGGTGTAAGCGAAATCGGGCCTTAAGCGGAGTCATTAGAGCGCTTATTCGTATGAAAGGGTAAAGTCAGACTAGCTTCCGCATAAAACGTATTTGTACGAAGGACGACCCAGAAAATGGGTATAATATACTCACACTACCGCCGCAGCTTCCTCGCCTTATTCTCCCGTCTCGTCCCCCAGGACTCGGCAGAAATTTATATAACAAGCTATCTCGTCCGGGTCGGTTATTGTCGAGGAAACACTGCCTCAGACATTATTTTTAATTAAACAAAAGTGCCCACCAACAATCCCGATTGGTACGGTTTTACCTTAATCACCTTTATACAGTACAAATAGATGCGATGACCCACTAGAGAGGATTTCTACACGTTTCTGTCCAAACACACTGTTCCCAGCAGTCAGAAAATTTAATTCTTTGGAAATTGCATGGTTAGTCGCAAAGTACGGCATTAGAATCTTTTTCCAATGCCGTACTTTGCGACTCATGACTCTTTACACGATCAATTGTTTGAGTAAGGTGTAATAGCACAATTTTGATTTACTCCAACTAAACCGGTTTAATGAAGAAAGAAATTCTCTCGTTTAACAATTTCCCTCTCAATCACGTAATATGAGTGGGGGCGACCACCCCTTCGATGCTCATTCCAAGCGATGTAATTTACGAGCGACTGACTGCTCGCCTGAAACGTAGTTTCTTCATATTTCTTCCGCTTACGTACCGGATATCGGTACCGAAGACCAGTATCGTTTAAAACGGTAACATTTAGTCTTTTGTTCTGAGTACATACTTAATTTCATATTTTATAAATTTAATAGTTATTAAAACCTCGCAAATTTTATTATTTTACGAAAATTGGACTCAGTTGCTACCCCAAAATGAGAACGTGAGACTAACTGTTCTATTATCCCAAACTAAATAACGATATAATTTACACGATGGATCCAATCTATAAACTTATTCAACGCAAGTTATAAATGAATCATTTATATTTAAGCGATTGGCCTGAGATTTATTGCCAGAAAATAGTTATTAGTGCATACCTCACGACCCTTAGACGACCTGCAGACGTTCCCAGTGTAATGTCTACAAGATTATTGACTGAATGTGACCTTATACTTTCTGTGAGAATGTTAATTCTTCGTGCAATAAATTTGATTGTACGTGACCATATGACATCACGAAATATTGGATATCAACATTTCTGACTTCACATTTTTGATTGTCCAATTAACCGTTTTTAACAATTCTTGACTGTGCTGACTTGACAGTTTGTTTTTTTCTGGGTAGAGCAAATAGGAGATATTACATTCTATTGCTACTATTTTTATGTTCTGGTTGCCTGGGATGTATCTGCTATAACCTCTCTTACACCCCAAGGCTGACTGCGAGAGAAAGCCAAAGTATTAAAGAAATACAATACAATACTCTTTATTGAACACTAGGAAACAATTTATGTGTAGAATAAATACACATATTATAGTCGGTGTAACCAATCGGCGGACTTACCGCAGATAGCGATCTCTTCATATAGAGAGACATATTAGGGTGTATCTCGCACATGATAAAGATAAAATAATAAAATCAATAACAATAAAATGAGGTAAAATAATATGTAAATTGGTTCACAGTATAGAAAAATTAATGAGTACACCCTATACTTGTGTATCCTGAAGAATTAAGGTTAGTACAGATCTATACTATGTCATTAAGCGTGGCTCCCAGTATGCCTAATTCATTCGATCATTCACGGTCGTTGCAACTTATTGACACTAATTGCTATCCCCAAATATGGTAGGGCTGCTCACAAATGCGTTGCCACCCGCGAGTATTGA
>DWNJ01000385.1:0-15813 GCA_018250275.1 Udranomia eurus | reverse complement strand
CAACAAAGCAATTTAAAATTATTATGACATCTTTTGAAACGATATTTTTATGTTAAGTTATTCAGTCATGTGACTTGGCCGGCGGACTGTGGTAATGATTTGAAAAGTTGTAGAGGGGTCATCGAGATGGTTAGTGTAGAGTTCAGTGACATGAGCGAATAATTTATGCACACAATGTGTATTATGTGAGACTAGTCTGCACCCGTGATGATGTCTGGGAAACGAATCTGAGCTATCCCTTTCTTGTACTCTTCTGAGCATCTGTTTATCATTCGAGAATAGTATGCGCCCGCGACGATTTCTTGGAATTTAGCTTGGAATTGTACTTCCCAGGATGAAAAAGAGCATCAGTCTGCAACCTTTGAAGAAAAAATAATATTTTTTCGTTGTTACATGAAAGAAAACGAGACAGACAAATTACTACTTTCAAACATACCTTCGCGCTCATCAATTAAAAAGTGGGTTATTAAACAGTTAACATTAGATTATTGCAATAATAAAATTTTAGTAGAAACCTGTTAGAGAAGTAGACGTCAAGCTCACATCATAACAGCGTAGCGTTTTTCTCCGCTTAAGAAGACTGCATCGCCCGTACGATACTATACTCGTACATATTATACATACGTACCATGGGACATAAACAGCTATGATTGTTATTCAGACTATGCAGTCGGGAAACTATTGTAATTACTGTATAATCCATTTATAAAACGTATCTTTGTACATTATTCTTTCAATACAATGCACTTTTATTTTTGTGTACAAAAATGATTAAATAAATAAAAAAAATGTTCCTTGCACCGTGATTATAAATGTAATTCACGGTCTTTAACTACCAAATTTAGTTCCTACATCAGGACATATGACAAATATAACAATACCGCGATATCTCAAGAAACCTGCACGCTGATCTTACGTTTACAATGCAGCAAAATTTACTTTGATACATTGTAAACATGAGATCTACTTATCCACACCTATTTAAGCTTTATAACAGCAGTATGTTCTTACTGCTGTGTTTGAAAGGTGTGTCAGGGAGACATACTTAACCGAGGTGTTCCAACTTAGTCCTCAGGGGTTGCAATGCATCGACCTAAGAAAGAACTTCGATCCTATCTTGGGTTGATTACAGATATCCATGGGCGGCAGTGACTGCTAACCATCAGGTGGACTGCGTGCTCGTTTGCTACCTCTCAGTTATAAAAAAATTTAGCTAATACATAATCATACGTTGAGACAATAAACATTATAAAACTCTTTTATTTTGTCACTGATTGTACGATAACAATTTGTAGTAGCGTTATCTTATCACCTAAAGATGATCATTTAAATTGAACCGTACCTGTGTACCATTTTAAATTTAACCATACCATACCATACCATAAGTTATGTCGCTTTCCCCGGCGATCTTGTTTATTCAAAAAGGCCTCTTGCTTTAATTCCTGTTTTCTTCCAGCGGTTACGAGGGTCAACACACATGCATAACGTACGAAGCTATCAACCAGGCGTATCTTGATGCGAGAAACAGAATTTGTAAGTGATTTAAGATTTTATTTATAGATCGAGTAGTGTTACTCCGTTTATGCTGTGTTTTTGTGTTATTAAGAAAAATATTTAAGACCAAACTCTGTGTGTGTGTTTCTTCATCTCCCATTCAGGTCACAATGTCTTTTGTCCCGATGCTGAAAAGATACATTGCTTTCATATAAAATAACACTAACATCTCTATTTCCGAAATACTAGTATATTATATGCTACATCTATTTTGAACCACTCATTAACGCGAAGAATAAGTGTTTATGATATAACATTATCTATATCTAAGAATAATGAATAATTAAACTGTTTAACAGACATTTACGCAGATTTAGTCTGCATGTTTTATAACGTGTATGCAACACCATATTGCCAATAATTGAGAATAAACTGTCATAAAAGTGCTGTAAAACCCAAGACACTTTATAAATTGACATACTTTCTCAGTTATTAGTATTATAAAAGTTTATTTACGACTTTATAATTCAGAAATCAACGTTGGTTTTATATTTATTTTTTGACTTAACTATAATCTTGATCAAATTTTATCGTATACCTATAGGTATCATTCATTTAAATATACGGTATATCTTGATTGAGATATTATTAATATTATCCCCACAATAGAAGCGATTGTAGTTTCATATTTTTATTACATTTAGTGAAATTTCTATGCGTCATTAAGTGAAATTTAGCATAATAATATTTTCACGAGCTTGCGTAAGTCGTAATTCAATTAAAATTAGTTTGTGTGAATTTTTATTATTCAGAGATAAATGTTATGCGTCAGTTTTTGCATTAGATAGTAATTATTTTGTCTTATTATGTCTACTTATACTGCATTTTCATTATTTAGAGATGAGTATCTACTATGTGACAGATTTTGTTTAAGATAGTTTAATTGTATTGTTTAAAGTGTATACATATATAATTTATAATATTGTTTCTCACAGTGGTGGCTCAGCCGAAAGGGGATTGGAAGGCCGAAGACTTTGCGAGCGTTGGCGAGTTACTGCTTGACGTTTCTATTAACCTGGCACGAACGTAAGTGATACACTTTTGATTGACGCGGCATTATTTAGTGTAGTTTCCTCACTTTAAGGAGGCATTAACTAAAAGTCACTGTGTGCGGTCGCGAGACACGTTTCGCTTGCGGCTTCAGCATCCTATACTTAGCAATGATTTTATCCACAAAGCCTTATGTATTATTTATTCTCAAAAATTTTACAGGCTTAATTCTTGGCATACTAAGAGGACATTCGTGGGTAACTAGTTAGTGGGACCACAAAAATGATTTGTCGATGCTCTCTTGCAATTGAACCAGTAGTTTAAGATGTCTTCTACATCCTAAACTACTGGTTTGCTTGGTCTTAGTTACTTCGTATCTAAATCTCTAATATAAAATAAAACTGCGTTTTAATAACTTCGTTTTAATACTTATAAATTATTTACCTATTATTATTACCTATTATTGTAAGATCAATTAAATTAGAATCAAAAAGCTAGATTTAAACTTTATTTTAATCTTATGTTAAATTAAACACAAAAAATAATCAATGGTTGGATTAAACACAGAATATGTATTTTTTAATGTACAGTTATCGCTAGGAAAATATTTTTTGTATAAATGAAACATTTGACATCAGATGTTCATATTCAATGCTTATACGGGTATGACCGCTAGCCTTTACGTATCCCACTGCTGGGCAGAGGTCTTTTCCCACGACTGGGGAAGGTCTGGAGGATACTCCGCCGCGCTGCGTATGCTGGCATAGTGGTGGCGTAATGACGAAATAGCGCCATATATGTTCACATTATATAATCAAGTTTTTGCACAATAACCACTGAATTATTACTAAATAGTATGCAAACAAAAGTAAGTTGAAAATAACTGACAAATTTATATGAATTCAGATCAATTTCGATCTAGATCTGGGTGGTCAAACCTAATGAGCTGCAAATTGATGCCAACGAAATTTACCTTGCGTAACTCTAGACTACGTAATTGTTTCCTTGCGAACTTTCGGCTGACATTTACAAATCTCTGCTCATACAACCTTGCACAGTTGCGTGCTCTCATTGTCAATAATGTTGATCCAAAATCATTAATCTAAATACTGACCGCAAGGCTGACTGATACCCGACTCGGATCCGTTCTTTTGTCTTCTTAATGTTATCGCTTGAAGGTTACCTACGCTTTATATAATTTGTTATTCTATATACGTTAACTTTCAAACCATTTCATATCATCGCCGTATAAAATAGCGTGTACAAGGTTTTACGCGTTATATTAGCAGTGACCCGTCTCTTATAGGCTTTACGAAGTTTAGTGAAATTTAGGTAGAATACTCGTTGAAAAACACCCCTACGGTACCTTTACACTTACTCTACCATTGTATGGACTACATAAAGAAGTGAATAATGTATCGATTCCTGCCTAATAGCATCGAAGTACGGCGACAGTTATATTAAAAAAAAGGATATATGCTGCTCTATAATCTTCAATACAAATCTGTGATCAGATTCGATTTGTTATATAATCTGAAGAATCTGAAGAAACGAACTCAAAAGTTAAATGTTTTTTATACTCTTATAAATCGTATGTACGTCTTACACATACAAATGTACGGGGATAGTTTACGATGCAAGCGTGACGGGTCTATAATTATATGAATGAAGTTCCTGAACACTGACCATAAGCTGATTGATGACTAATTCGGATCGGCGCCTTTATCTTTAACAATGGCGCCAAGGCTGCATACACTCACGAGCGTCTACGCGGAAAAAGAACGAAACTTTTGTTAAACACCTCATTCAATTTAACATTAATTGAAGAGGGGACATTTTGTTTACAACTTTTCATGGCCTTACAGTTGCATCAAATAACGCAATGTAATGTAAAACTATACATCGAAAATGATACTGTGTGAAAATTAAGATTTTTTTATTGGGTTTCGTTAAAGTTTGAGTTAGATTAGATGTACGAGTATGTCTCATTTTTCTATATTTTCCTATTATTGGGCAGGTACTTCAAACCGGAACCGGAATCGGAAGCAAGAGAAGTTTATTCTTTTTATACCAAATTTCGAGTACCGTACCGGATACAGTATAGAGAAATTTGGTATATGCATAGATGCTGAACAAGGCCGGATTCTGGGGACAGCATACCTTGGTCCCTGGGCCTCCACAGGTCTGGACCCCCACAATAGAGAAAAAAATATGTTCTTCGGAAATTTACCCACAAGACTTGCACAGACTTAGTTCTTCTTACTTAGTTATTACTTAACTACTAGTTAGGTACTAAGTTATTCTAGAATTTTATAATATATCCATAATTGTGTTTGTGACCGAAACATTTTTTTTATTTGGAAAATAATAAGGGGCCTGACCTTCGTTGTAGCCCCAGGGGCTCCATAACTCTAAATCCGGCCCTGGTGCCGAACGAGTTAAATATATAAGCTAACTCTGGCGCTTCTAGCTGTAGCATTTATTTAGTCTTTCATCGATGTCAAAACACATCACGGTAAGTGTACACAGTGACTTTTAAAGTGAGGGGTGTACCAAAATGTCATCTGACTGGGTGTGATAAAACCGGCCCATGACTCATAATATCCTGATTTATCGCCGGAAGAGACTGGACGCCCAATACCTAGTTATATACAATATTGTGCTGTAATCTCAAGTTCACGTTTAAGTAAATAAATAGTAATAATTGCACAAATTGCATCCTATATTTATTATTACGATTGAGTAATGATAATAAAATATAATATGTAAATCTACCATGCGTCCCTCTCGGCTACCACAAGTATTGTGGCTTACCTTGAGCCAACAATATTGTGATAGTTAGCATCGCTAAGTTAGCGAAACGATTAGGGAGACGGGATTGGCCATCGTCATAAAAGCTATGATAATGATAGATGATCATAACAATACAAAATAATGGAACGTGCACACAACATGCGGTCCAATTCAGTATACCCATATTACGATCGACCGAATTCGGTAAACATTACGGTCATGCGGTCCAATTCGGTATATATTACGATCGATAGAACGGTACAATCTATGTCATAGAGTCCATTCGTAAAAGACGTTCGAATAATTTTCAGGCAGTAAATTCAGACAGATCCCCATTTATATGCATATCTGGATTGATATTTTCGTTAAATCCATTCGCAAATATAGTCTTTAATATTACTGTAGTTAACAATTATAAACAATTAACAACATATTTTATTACCAAACCATAATGAAACATGCCTCGTGCGGCCACGCAACTATTAAAAACATGTGTCTCATCGTATGTAATTTACATACGAGTAGTGAGTGCTTACACATCGAGTAAAATTAAAAGAAGCAAGTAATATATCATGTTATGTAATTTTTGTATGGAGGTTGTCGTTGCGTATCATCTCGAAGGTCAAGAGCATAGTTAAATATATTCAGTAGTGTAAATTCCATAAATAACTTTTAAAAATTTTGTAGTATACACACCGCAATCCATCGTGACGCAATTTCTATGCTTTGGTTAAAAGAAGCGGATATCAAGTTTTCTACGCGATTTTTTTGGCTTGGACTTAGTTGAAGTTATTTTAATGGGCTTATTGTAAGGCCACGACATTTAGCTCAATTAAATTTCTTAACAATGATTCGCCGAGTATGAATCAACGGCACGCTCTACCACATATTATCTACGAGTATATCTATATCCATACATATAATAAATCTGTAAGTGAATAGAATACAAAAATATATTATTATTTACTATATTGTATTTTTAGAATTTATGTATGTCTGTGCGCATAAAGCACACTATTCTCAGAAACGGGCGATCAGACCGACCGATAATTTTATTAAAATATATTTATATATTTGAGTCAAGCAAGCGAGTACACTACTCCTACAACTCGTACCCGTATATAATATTTTATTGATCTATAGAAATAAGACTCTTAATATTATAATCCGATAAATTTAGTAGTTTATAAATTTGTTCGTAATTCATAAAATCTATTTATAGTTACGAGTAAACATTGATTGTATGTAGCTACTTTTCTTACATTTTACTTGAGGAGGTCAATGCATATTATGTACACATGAGGCGAACAATTTAAATGACTGCCTATTACGGTAAAAAATAATTGAAAAGCCTAACGCACAGATAAAGCGTAGGCACAATAGGAACACTAACTAATAATGAACATTTTAGTAGTTCCGCGACTAATTTTGTGGTTAAAAAAGTGCCTTCAAGAATTAGAGTTCAAGCGAGCATTCAGTATTAAATTAACCTACTGCTTATTTCTTAACTGTGGTACGGACGAAATATCTCAATGGTTTGCTTTGATTGACACATCTAGGTCTCTGCATTTGATATTATGTGCGGTAGGTACATTGTTACAACATATTGGCTGTCTTGCGAATGACGGGAATATTAAATTTATAATTAATGATTTATTAATAACGATAAACGTATACTTAAGTAGTAAAATTCATTTTATTTCTAAATTGCTGCGATATTGACGATAATAACTTAGCACAATGACTGGTATATGGGACCTATCGATTGTGTTGAAACCCTATAGTAACATTGTTACATTGTTTACGTTAAACTATCCCTAAGACAGGTTTTTGATCTTAGCTGGATTAGTTAATAAGATTACTAGAGATGAAATGCTGGTTAATTAAAGATATTAAGAGCAGTCTTAGAATAATGGGTTACTTTTTACATTGTTCATATTTAAATATATAGAATATAATATATATAGAAAGTAATTCTACATACAGCAGTAACGTATGAAATCGCAAGTAACAACGCAGGCGGTAAAAAATATAATAATCACACATACATAGATGTACTCAAATTGTTTAATGAGAATAAGATCGTGTAAAAAATTAGATCAGTCGTGTTGATGTTGTATTCGGTTAATGCTCGCGGACTACTTTTTTACGAAGGTCCATTTACGCACACGACATTATGATCATGCGATAATCCCCACGTGATAATGATTACGAAATCAAAGGACAACCACATCATCCTACTAATGTTATAAATGCAAAAGTTTGTAGAGATGTTTGTTACTCTTTGAAAAATCTACTTAACGGATTTTGGATGAAACTTAACAGTGATATATCAGAATATCACATAGCCTATAATTTATAATGACAATGTGTAAATTCACCAAATTGTAACGATATGTTTCAAGTAAGTCAGAAAAAAATCGTCATTCTACTTAATATAAAACGCGAGCAAAGCCGCGAGCAACAGCTAGTTTGACATTATCATAAAGAAGTTTTAGCGCATATACCTATCCACTCATCGTTTCCATATAGTTATGGAACAATATATCAGTACAATAGTAAATTAAATAAAAGAATATTCGCGATATAATCCACAGAAATTATTTACACTACCACCACTTAGGAATGTAGAGAGAGTTTATTACAACTGAGCTATAAATTACTTTCCCGAGATGTTTTGATGTTTATTAGTCAGAAATCAAAAATTATATTCCGGTTTTAATAATTTTACAAAAAATGCGGAACTAAACGATTTCTTGTCTTTATTTCCGCTAAAATTAGCGTCGTTTCATTTCAAAATATTAACCACAGGTTCGCCAGCTAAAAATAGTTTCGCTTGCAGAAGTCTTGTTACAATTACCGCAGTTTGAGAGAACGCAGTCACGAAATCAGGAACTTAATCAGATCAGATACATTGCATTACATATTTCGGCATATTGACCACAACCCCGCATATGTAGGTACCGTTACTTACACTCCTATTCATAGTAATTAACGGTTTCTGCAATAATATACTATTGCAATTCTTGGTATTTCAATGCGTTGCCTACCTGCAAGCTTTAACGACGCACGGTACAATTAATTGTGTACAGTGCAGTACAGTACTCTTCTCACTTTCATCTGTATATTTAAAAAGTACATTAGGTAGGTACATAGTTATTTATATACGAAGGTATCAACTTATTTTTGCCATAGACTATAGATGATCGGCTCCAGTGGTATCTTAAAGTGTAAGACTAGTCGGATGAAAAGGCAACTTTGTCACAAATGGTTGACTCGTTGATGGGTTCTAATTTCTAATACGTATTAAAGTCCATACGTCCCCAATTTTGAACACAGACCAAAGCTGGCACTTACCAATGACCTGACATAAAGTACTCTTCCAGGTACGGATTGACGTATGAGGAGATCGAGAAGGGTCTACCTCTCATCGACACGTCGCGCACTCTCATCCGCGAAGTATGCCCACCCGTGTTCTCACATGTGGAATGCCGCGCGGGCAAGTATCGGCGTTTCGATGGACTCTGCAACAACCTGCGCCATCCCACATGGGGTGCTACCATGGCACCTTTCCAGAGGTAAATAGTTCTATATTGTTTATCTACTCTACCAATACATAGGTATCAATGAGATGTATTCACATGTATGCACATGTTTCTGTAATATTTCTGAATTCTAGCAATACATGTATTGTTGTAAATTATTGGTAGAGTTCTTTTAGTTTGCTTGCTGTACTGTGGCTGCCATACTTTATGATACAACTAGTTGTTACTTTGGATTTGTTTATTTTGGAGAGTAATTATGTATGTGTTTGTGTATATATTTATGTATATATGGTATAATATCTAAAATGCCTTCTTTTTCTTACCGTCCTTCATACCGCCATCGATAGTCCTACTCCGCTACTCCGTAAAGTTTTGTCGGGTAGAGAATGCATATAGTAATAAATCCACCTTTGTTCTCATATTTCTTTATATATTGTGAATAAAGCTTAAATAAATAAATAATAAGCGGACGGTAGATTAAGTTTTAAGCGAAATCTTTGTCTGAACTAACTTTGTATTGAACTATTTACGTAATTATAATTAAAGCAACTTAATCTAACTACCTATGAGTGTAATTCAACTCAATTAAAAACAAATCGTTGGTATGTAAACTTTAGTGTATTCTGCACAGATTGATTGGCCCCCTATTCGCGGATGGCATAAATGCACCTCGGATCGCCCACAATGGGCGCGACCTCCCACTATCGCGTGTGGTATCCCGCACCATGCATCCTGACGATGGGTTCCATGACCACGCCGGCACAGTCATGGTCATAGCCTGGGGCCAGTTCATGGACCACGACTATACTCTTACTGGAACGCCTCTGGGTTAGTTAAATTTGCTGATTTATATATTATAACAATAATTTTTACACATTACACAGATATGCTGTAAGTGTCCCTAGATGTGTAAAAATGAATCTATCTATCAAAGTTAAATATTTCCTACCTTTATTGTTTATTTTTAATTGATCACGAACATAATATACACTAATTTACAGCCAGAAGTATAATAAGTATACATTGTAGTAGGATAAAGGTGAGTGAAATTACAGTTACAGGTGAAGACTGCATGCAAATGTAGAAAATAAGCACAAGTACACACTGATTAGAAACAAACTGAATTAATTACAATAGTTCAGAGTATAGTATATTTTCTATATAACCATGAGGAACAATCTTGGACTTATTTTGCGCTAGACTACTAAAATTTTTACATTCAAACATTAGGGACCAATAATGAAGTTTCTCACCACAAACCTATCTCTGAAACTTCCACGAATTTGAACAAGTGTCGATATAAAAAAATAATAATCCCCTCAATACCTAGATCCTATCAACCGCAATGATCCCGAGGAGTGCTGCAAACGACCACCTCACCTGAAGCACCCGTACTGCAACGAAATCCGCGTGCCTGACGATGATTACTTCTACCGTCTGTGGGGTGTCAAGTGCATTGATTTCGTACGAGGTTTCCCCTCGCCGCGTCCGGGCTGCCGTCTTGGTATGTGCAATTTTACTTTAAATTATTTACAATCGTAGTCATAAATTAATAAATTAAGCGGCTCGCTCAATAGCCTACTGGGCAGTGAGACTTGCGATCGAGAGACCGCAGGTTCGTTCCTCGCTCCCCATTGCACCGTTAATAATAATATACTATTGCTAGTAGTTTTGAAAAAAATATAGGTTTTATTGAAACACTTTACTAATATGAATGAGAAAGTTATAGAGAAACCTAATTAGAGCACGCATAATTGTCATTTAAATCGTTAAACGTTTACGGATTACCATTTACAGTCTACAATGACCCATATACAGACAGTCAAATCTACAATATAACATCTTTGGTGTAAGATGACATGACAAAGGCAACATTAACTTAATGATTAGTTATATCACAAAAAACTTTTTCTACATCTTAAGTTACACAAACGGCGGGCATAAGTTATTCGTTTATGTTTATGAATTCTAAACAATCTCAAGCATTAATTACAAATCAGGGTCATCCTAATACAGAATTTAATGATAATGAGCCTTATTTAACGGACGCGTTACGAAAAATGTTAATGTCTCGTTTTGTCGATCGCGCGTAAGCTTTCGGCGCCGCATTATTAAAATGAGACGGTCGAGACGCCATTCATGTAAATTCTCGCGTTCTTTGTTCGGAACATGGCCTGTTCAATGCACAGTTTAGTAGTATTCCGATCATTAAGTTGTAGTATGTGACTAGTTTGGGAGCGGGCATCTGCCGAGCCGGTGAGAGGGGAAAGTTAACCCGAGTTACGTGGCCCAAGAACGCTTCCTTGCGCAATCTAGTGCGAAAATCGCGTGAAGAACGTCGCATCACATTTACGAATGGCTTAGGTTAATAAACCACTCTCTAAAGGTACAATACAGAATGCATTATAAGCTCTGACATAACACTTGTTTATCGTTCACTTTCAAATGTAATTTAAAATTGTTTTAGTGGTTAAGACAAAATCGCAATACACGAACATCTACACGAACACATACCTAGGTGTAAATGAAACATTTTTTTCTTATGTACAGAGATAGATTCCAATATTACCAAAGGTATTATAGTACCTATGGGTCAACTTAGCCTAAGGCACAAATATTGTTCTCGGTTTTAGTTAATTTTCTCATATAATTGAATACATTGTTTTGGGAACAAATAAATATACCTTACGCTTATGTGTAACTTCTAGTATTCTTCTCTAAAACTCTATCTAGGTAATAAATTCAACATTTAATTTCACCAAGAATTCCAAGATGGAACCTGACACGGATAACCTTTATACAATTAATATTACAAATGACTCGCACGTGAGCATTTACACTATTAATTTTAAATGTAATTGAATAGCTTAAGGCTACTGTTTTGCTCTGCCATGTAATTGCATATACTTGTTTGTGTTATACTGATATCCTGTTTCATTGATAATAAATCAAGTAAACTATTATTAGCAAACAAAATAACAAAAAGAAAATTATAACTTCGGTAGTAGTACTACCTATTACATATTTCGTGATTGTGACTATGTGATTGTTCTAAGAGTCGTCACACACATACTTTATGTTTATATTGTTTAAATTAAGAGATATGAGTAGACTTATTATTAAGGAAAGTGTAACTTTTAGTATCTGTTTTTACAAACTACGATTTCGATTTACAATTGTCTGTCATTACCATTATTTACGACAAGCGCATTTAGAAACTCAAAAGAAGAAAACAATCACTTTCGTTGTATTTTCTTTGTTCTGTGAATTTTTTTTTTATCATGATTAAAACATTAATATTTTCGTTTTACAGGATCTAGAATACCCTTCAACACATTGACTGGTTCAATCGATGGTAATACTGTTTATGGAGTTACTGAGAAATTTGCGAGGTAATGTGAATTCAAAATAATTTGTTATGAAATTAAATGATTACAGGTAATCATTACTTCTCAATAAATATCAACATAATATAAATATCACGTTGAAACTAAAATAACTTTAATGGCTTGTAAAACTAAAACCTACACTTGTCTTTAGAGAAGCTTTGCGATTACGAGTGTTGCTTGATTCATTAATTAAATAATCTGTTTTGTTTGTGTAAAATCTGCAAAAAATACAGTGTATAAAAATATCGTGTGGAAATGTCGGGTTATGTGAGCTTGTTAGTACACAGAACCCAGTCCGAGACCGTACCCTACGCTTTTTAAAGATTATGTAACTTTGATGACACTCGTTTCAACTGATTATTTTTATTTCAAGGAAATTGCGAACTGGCTACGGTGGATTGTTGCGAATGAATCCAGTCTTCAAAGAGTACGGCCTAAAAGACCTTTTGCCACTGAAGCTCGATATTCCTGATGAAGGCTGCACCAGACCTAACAAAAACATGTATTGTTTCGAAGCAGGTGAGTGGTACTATCATTACCATAATTGAATTTTTTTTGAGGCCATTCATTCACGGACGGCAAAAATATCAATAATTCTTGATATTGCAATTGTAATATATGCAAGAGTATCTACGTTTTTCATATCTTTGCAGTACATTTGACTTCATTTCTAAAGTACATTAACGACAGAGTAAGAAATGAGATGAGTTTCTAACTATCGATAGTAATTATGCATTTCAATCATCTTAAAATTTCGTCTTTCTAAGCGTCCGTTTTTTGGTTATTAGCTGTTTAAGTCGAGATTTTTTTTATTTTATTTAATTACAAATAAATTAGATTAACTACGTCAGAACGGTGGCTTTCGTTTCAATTAAACACTAATTTATCTCTTTCAATTTTAGGCGAAATTAGAGTCAATGAGCAACTGGTATTAACTGTGATGCATACGCTCATGGCCCGTGAACACAATAGAGTGGCGGAAGGTCTGGCTGCTGTCAACCCTCACTGGGATGACGAGACCCTCTTCCAGGAAGCGCGAAGAATCAACATCGCCGAAATCCAACACATCACTTACAATGAGTTCTTGCCGATTTTACTCGGAAAAGACGTTATGGAAAAGTTCGGATTGGTTCTTGAAAAAGAGGTAAAATGAACTTGTATTTAAATAAAGAAGAGGAAGGAAGGAGGAAGAGTGTCCATGAATCGAATTTTTTGTTACCTTGAATTTATAATATAGATTTAATAATTGACTAATGTAGTCTATTTGATTTCTAGGGTTACTGGAATGGTTACGACTCTAAAGTGAATCCCGATGTGTTAGCTTCATTCGCTGCGGCTGCTTATCGTTTCGGCCACTCCTTATTACCTACAGCCGTAGAAAGATGGTCAAAGGCTCACAAATTCATTGGTATGATGATCCTTTAATATCTGTTTATTGATTTGGTTCACGGTCTCATCTTACTTCTTCATTATTCATGTATTTAATTTGATTTTAGCTTCCAAGCGGTTATCTGATCTTATCCGAAGACCATATGACTTATACAGAGCAGGTGTACTTGACGAGTACGTGATGGGATTGATGAACCAAGTAGCACAAGCTATGGATGACTCCATTACTCAGGAAGTAACAAATCACTTGTTCAAGAAGATTGGTGCGCGTTTCGGAATGGACTTGGTGTCCTTTAACATGCAGAGAGGGCGTGAGTTTGGTCTTCCTGGATACATGGAATTCAGAAAATTCTGTGGACTTTCCGGCGCTGACACATTCCAAGAATTGTTCGGGTCTATGCCTAACGAAACGGTTCGCAAATATGAGACGATATTCGAACATCCTATTGATGTAGATCTGTGGTCCGGCGGTGTATCAGAAAGACCGCTCCCAGGATCCATGTTGGGACCTACTTTCGCCTGCATTATTGCTACGCAATTCTCTTACTCGAGAAGAGGAGACAGATTCTGGTAAGCTGTTACTTCGACTAGCCTTTGAATCAATCCCACGACAATCCACGTAGAAAACTTGCAAATATTATTATTTAATTTTAGGTTTGAACTGCCCAACCAGCCCTCATCATTTACACCGGAACAGCTCGCAGAAATAAGAAAATCTCGGCTGGCGCGAGTTATATGCGACAACACAGATATTATCGATACTGTACAACTCTATCCTATGGTCCTTCCTGACCATGAACTGTAAGTATTACAAAATAACCCCTTGAATATAAAAAATGATGTTATTGTGTTGTATGCTGGCTGTGGTCCGAGTAACTTAATTATACTATTAAGATAGCATAAGATATAAGAAAAGCGCAATTTCTTCGATTACAAAATAAGGCTATAAATTAAATTATATTAACTGATCATTTGTCATGAACTATTTATCGGGATACTAATAGGGCATAGGACATACAGTTGTTTACTCTCTTTATTTGTTTTATTGCAACAAAATGTATACTTAATTATCTTAATAATTAGACCAAATATAATTAAGAAAATTCGTCATCATTTCAGAAATCCCCGAGTACCCTGCAGAAGTGGAATCATTCCATCGATGGACTTCAGTAAGTGGGCGGAGCCTGTGCCCTTCCACGGCACCGCCAAGCAATTCGTGAGTAGCTTCACATTCGACCCGTTCCTGGGCAAGAAGTAGACGCACCAGCACCAAGTATTACCACATAGTCAGTAGTTTTAGATAACCACGTTGAATATACTCACGGAGTCAAATGCACGTAAGGTTTAGTTCTCGAATTCTCTGTACGCGGATACCACAAACTTCAGAAATAAAGAACGTCAAGTTAGGAGATGAGGGTAGATAACCTATACGAAGATATATCTACCATCAGGAGAATATGAAACCCTCGCAGGTATCCTTGCCATGTCCGGAAGTAAGAGATCGTAACCGCAGTGGTTAAGAACTGAGATCTTAAAAATTGCTATGAGAAATCCAATACAAAGGCAAAATATTTTAACATCGGTGGTTAATTGAATTTTTGGACGATCTTCTTTAACCATTCAAAAATACAATTTATTTAGCCATAGTTCTAATTAATCTATTTGGTATTATTAACATGATTTTGGACAGCCAGAAATTTTCGCCATCATGCAAAGTTAAAAAAAAATTCTTTATGTGCCAAGGTCTTGATTCATTTTAGTTCGGTACTTTCTGAAGCCTGTGGTAAGCAATATAGATTTGAAGTCATGTAATTTGTAGGATTATTAGCACCTACAAGTAGATTAAGGAGAGAAAATCTGAATATTTTACTGTTATCACCTTCAACATATATGTATAACAATATCGTGGCATATGATCATCAACTATTGTTATTTTAGGTAACCACAGAATTATGTGACTTTTTCTACATTTTAATGATTTAAAGAAATATTCGGATTTTTACACATTTTTCGTTTGGTATTGTATATAAAACAAATGAAATTCGTAGTATGCTTTTATTTAAGATTTTATTTAATTTTATATCCGTAAAATAGATCAATTATTAGCATAAATGTGTACAAAATTAATTAAGAATATGGGTCAACGATGATAC
>DWNJ01000384.1:0-15813 GCA_018250275.1 Udranomia eurus | reverse complement strand
GTGTTAGGAGTGTTAAATGGGGGAGTGAGCATCGAACCCACGACCTCTCGATCGTAGGTCAGACACCCATTGGGCTATTGCCGCTTTGATTAATTATCTTCGTACATAGAACTTTATTAAGTTCTTCTCGCTTTAGATTTAAGCTCTCTTTATCTCGCTTAAGATTATTAGCCTTTACATACTCGTACACAGTTATTTTTTTATCCTCCTACATATAACAAATCCTGAATGTAATAGGAGAAAAGTTATGTACTATAGACTTATTACATTATTATCCAGGCTTATTAAATATACATACCAGATTAAGTTTACACAACTAAGCTTTAAGATACCAGAAATGTTAAGTTTCTTATTCTTATCTGCCGCCAACAGTGATAGAACGGAACTGATCGTAGGGTAAGTGGGTCTGCTCTATAAATCATTGGCACCTGACTCCAACGGTTCCGCGTAAACCCGATTACACGTCCGACTTCGCAGAACACTGTTTACTGCACGAGCCTTTGAGTCTACGTTTCAATATCGTAACTTAAGAGTAACGTTTTCAATGCAAATGTTGTTACATAACGTTACTTAAGAGTAACGTTTCCAATGCATATGTTGTTACGTAACTTTTTGCATATTTTACATTGATGTCTCACATCTAGTCTGCGAGGAACAGGGCCTGCCTCGAAGGCTGCTGCATCACACCGAGATATAATTAAAAAAAAATAGAGAATCGCATCTTTATGACTTCTTCGGTATATGTAATAGAGCAAACAAATATGCAGACTCTCTGGATTTAGATGGCAAATGCTGCCTACGGAGATCTGTTTTAAATATGAAATTAATAAAAATAAAAAAAAGAGAAAATGTTGTAATATTCTATAGTTACTTTGGTACTAATTAAAAATAACAAACAAACAATAAAGCCATTGTTTGTTTGTTATTTTTAAATAAGTCATCGATCTATGAAAAAAAATCACACTAACGTATCGAAAGTTATTTAATGCGAGTCATATAATTAAAACAACCGAAAATAAGGGTTTTACAGCATTGCTAGGCATCCCTATTGTGAATGTCTCAGGAAAGAACAGAATTAAAAACTCTAAAGCTCTAAAGGAAAGAACAGAATTAAATACACTTCTATTACCATAACCAGAAATTTAAAAGCTCAATCTAACTATACGAATATGAAGTGAAGACATTTTCAAATGATCAATGTCCAACATGTACGCAGCTCCTGACAATCCATTGTGAATTCAATTTACTCAAAATAATTACAAACAAAGATGAGAAGTCGTATAATATTATTAGCAAGTATAATGTACGCTAGAGGCGGCTAAGGATTCTGCAGTAAACGAGGAGATAACCAGCGGCCATCTTGCGAACTAATGAGCTCTACATCGCACTAACGAAGTTTCCCGCGTATCCTTTCTAAGCCCGCCTTCTACATTTATCACGAAAGATTGAGCCGAGTGGGGCAGTTACCTAAAACGGCAACAAATTAGTGTTAGTCCTGCACCGTGTTCCGAGTCTTGTTACGTTACAGAACGACTTATCTCAATTTGCATAAGAATTCTCGTTCACTGATTTCGCCGATATTTTATCATTACTTGTTGCGAGATAAATGTTTGCGGTCCGCGATACTTGTAAACGGGGTAGTCATAAAATATCACGCCCCGCCTGATGCGCTCAAATATTAAGAATATGCCATTAATATGATTGTTACGACTCTTTGTGTGTCCGCCAACGCTGCAGCTTTCGTTAGCGCAATTCACGGAAGTTGCTTAAGCTCTTCGTACTAAATTACACCAACATACATCATAGCGGCTGACATAATGCACTAAGTTTGTAACTCATTTTGCGACTCCACCGGTGAATAGGTTGGCTCGGATTGTATGAATTAGTCAGAATACAAAAGAAAACAAATCAGCGAGAAAGATTAGCGTCCGCGCACAAGTTACGTGAGAAAGTAGCGGAATTACTTATTGTATTGCCACAGAGGTCTAAAAGTAAATAGTGTTTTGTAAAAGGAAGATATATTGTAGGTATAGGTACATCATCTATATAGGTTGACAAACGACAATCCAAAGTATTTATACAAGAAAATATTTTAGAAAGAAAATTCGGGCTACTTAGTTTAGTTTGTGATTGACCTAAGAAAAAACTTCGATTCTTTATTGGGTTGACCACAGATGTCCATGGGTGGCAGTGACCACTTACCATCAGGTGGACGGAATGCTCGTTTGCTACCTCCCAGTTATAAAAAATATTTAAAAAGTTCAACTTATAATTATGTTAAATGAGTGAGATTACAAAGCCATATTATTCCATTTCTTAAATACATATATTTAGAATTAGTCGGGACTATCACGATTTTTATTTTATCACGATGATTATCACAAGATAAGGACATTTAACGCCAAAAGTTACGAGGGCGAAGCCGCGGGCGGGGAGTAAGTGTATCATATTGTTTATGATCTCTAATTTTAAAATTACGTGTTGCGTCCAAATTTCGTCGCATGGTCAGACGATACCTGTAATCTTGCTCTTATGAAAAAGAGGGTTTCAAGGGTTCGTTTGCCTAAAGCTATTCTGTTCAAACGGTAGCCAGATGGCTCCAGAACTCAAATTCTAACCACGTACAAGCGTAGCATCATTACTCGCACGTGAAGTGGCGTGAGTAGCTTCAATTTGATGAAATTAACTCGTAGATACACACTATTTTACTCGTACAAGATATTTTTTGGGTTGAAGTAAATCGTTGTTGAATAGCTTCGGATACATTAAATTTGTCAATGATTTGCATCTTCTGTAATTTTATTATCAAGATATTAATGAATTAACAAGCTATTAAGAAGATTTGTGTATTAAAAATTGTAACACTATTAATCACTAAAAGATAAAATCACACTATCAGTGGGGAAGGTGGTTTTTGGACTATAATTTAAAATTACGTAAAATACACGCAATAAATAGAAATGTAGTTCTGTATCTGTCAGTCCAACTACGTTAGGATTTCATCTTACCGTGCAGGAGTACAGTCAATGTTTAACATGTGGTAGACATACACATAAAGACTGCAAGCGGGCTGCAGTGGGATGTCTGATAGCAGATACAATTATGCCAAATGCAATTCAAATGTAGTCGAACTTATAGTTATTATAGTAACACAATAATGTTTTTCAATATTTGAAATTGATTGTAAGTGAATATTATTGGGTCAATTTTATACCAGCAACTTCCTTAATATTAAAAACACAGTTATTCTATTGTACTCGTTGACAGATCTCAGTAATTAAACAGGACACGACTGAGTAGTCAATTTACTTCAAAAATAACTTTTAGTTATAGTTTTAATAGAATTTTCTCACTAAATCCCTCAACTATTCCTCGTCTAAATACCTATCTATGTTACGCAAACAGAATGAAATGAAGTATTGTAATGGTATCCAATACCCATCCTTAGAATTTATCGACCATTTGTATGTACGTATCATTTGTATTTGTGCTGGCTCGGGGCCAATTGCGAACGCCCGGCAATTATAAAATTCCGCAAAGCTCAATGTCGTGTGAAGGCAGAATTTGTATTGCCGTCGATGTACAAAATAGATTTGAAAAAATAGCAATTACACTTTTAGAGTAATCTAACTTAGTTTTCTGATAACTATTTATATCCTAGAATCTCAATCGATCTTTTATCTTTTGGAAAGTTGACACTGACTAGTGGCAATTTATCTAATTCAACACTGTTATTGCATTCTGGTAGACAAGTGATGCAAACTATGTCATAGCATATAACACAATCTCTGTGGTTATTCTGATGCTATTGTTATTGTGTTAATTTTTCGTATCTTTTCAAATCTATACATATAATAAATTTGTAAGTGATTGATGTCTGTACATGGAAGATATCTAAGAAGAAATAAATCCATTTTTAGGCCTCATTATTAAAGAATGGAAGAGATGATTTAAAAATGATTTTTAGATCATCTGTTTGTAGGTTTGTCTGTTAGTGTGAGCGTTTCTGCACGCTAGCCTCCAAATAGGATAATCCGATTTGAATGAGGTTTTCTTAAACAAACACTAATTGTTAAGCTCACTTAACAATTAGTGTTTGTTTAATAAAAATTGGTTTATAAATTTAAAAAATGTGGGACTAGGAAATAAGTCTACGGCGGTGCCTGGTGAGCCTGGTCAGCTAGTAGCATAATATAGTGTCAGAACCCGGCCTAATATTCGCAGATTCGCTTGAGGAGGCTTCGCTAAATGAGCACGCTACGCGGCCTCGGGCTAGCCGCGCCTTCGAATTGACGAGCTTATTGCGGTCCCAATAAAAACACGAGCCTACTTCCCGCTACCTGTTACACCAGATGAAAGGGTACTTAATGTAATTCATGGGCGTGTAAACGTCAAACAACGATATTTAATACGTATCGCCTAATTCGAATTCGAATGGATATTTACGACTTTTTGATTAAAAGATCTATTTCAGCCGAAACGTTTTATCGGCGATTCAGTAGTGAACCCGTTTGTACTTTTACGACCAATTTTATTATTGCCGATACACTAATGCCGTTAAATCGATTGATTCTCGTCAACGATCAATATTTCCTAGCTTAAACTGGCTTGAGTTTACTTCCCCAAGTTATGAAACAAGTCAGCTTTTGAGTTACTTGAAACCTTTTATTTCCTAATAATTTTCCTTATAGAAAGATTAAGTATAAATGCCGCGTCTTTCTATACCCTTTTGAGCGTTATTAGCAGACGAATTCATTACATTACAAGCAGAAATTATCATAGTTGATATGTAACTTAAGCAAAGAGAATAATAAAATTAAATTCTGCGATAAAATTGGACCTATGTACTTCGACTTCGTTATTAACATGTGTGGAATGCGTTTAGGTATGTTTAAAGGTATTAAACATTTACAAGTATAAGCGTAGTAAGCGCGTTGATGTCTTTTGCTCAACGAACAACCGTGTTGTCATTACTATGAAATATCCACAAAGTAATAACTTTTGATTGAATTTCTATAACAACACGGCTTTCATATTTTGATTAGTGATAGTTGTAATAACATTTATCATTATATAAACTCGAGGTGCCTTGTTTAAATTACGTATCAAACAACTTTCTACTACGCTGATTCTCACATTATTGCCATCAAATGCTATGATATACCCAATTTGTGTATATGTACGTGAGAACGCATATCAACGTGAAAAGGTTATTACAGGCTACGTAACACATAAAAGTAACAAAACCGTCTGGTTACGTTTGTATTTCAGATATATGTACCTCTGTATAGTATCTCTGGAATTACTTACACAAAATTGAAGCATTACATCTAGAGGTTTTAAAGTATAGCTTACCATCTTAGCCTTTGATTTAGAGCAATTATAAACCCATTTCTTGGTTTGGAACACGGTTGTTTCACTCGAACGGACAAACAAAAGTGGCACTCTACATAGAGAACGCGAGTACCATCGCTATCACACGGTCCGAACACTAGACACTAGACACGTTTAACACTACATTAGTTAATGTTTATTTTATTGAAATACAAGTGTGTTTTCACTGAAGACACACTGGGGCGGAATGTGGGCATGCGCAAGCGCAGCGCCTCGACCGAACGGCGAACTGACTGACTAACCGATGTTACCAGGTAGCGTTTAAATGAGCGCTGAGCCTGTGGTAGGTTTTTCTACAGTTAACTGTCGGACTGTGAACTGCACTAATCGGTTTACGGTTCCAGGTAAGAAGAAGTAAAGGTCTAAATTATGTTTTGTAAGAGTGAATAGTGAAAAATGGTGCGTAAGAAGCATCTAGTAGAGAAAAAGGACAAAAGTCTGAATTATTTTTACTAAGAGTGATTAGTGAATATAAACATAGTAGTGGGTTCTGTGTAGGGCGTCCACTTTCAAAAAAATTCATGATAAGTGAAATGTACAATACACCTTTTAATTTGTATATGTATATGGTAAGTAGGGTTGTCGAAAAATATGAAGCAGACGGAATACAAAAATAATAATAGAATAGTTTATTTTATGGTTTATTGAGGAATTTGATCATTACCTTGAACGTGGACGGTAGAAGTAGAATGGTGACGATTTTTGGATCGAAAGGTGTGATACTTTAAATATTGATAGAGACATTTCATAATATTTGCTGTCCATATTAATTCAGAGCTTCCATGCTTATATATGGAAAACATTTTGAAAAGTCTGCTGCAAGTACTGGTAGTATTTAGTAGTAACTTTTGAAAAAAATTACCATTTTAGTAATATTCCACTCCACATGGCAACATCACCCGCCTGCCATTCAAGTGAGAGCGAGAAGCGCGATGTAGCTGTCTCGTTCAGCATGCCGGAATGTGACCCGCTATCACCTTGAAGGCCGTAAGCTCCCAGACGCTTCAATGAAAACAAGAGCTTTCAAGCTTGTTAGATATGCGTATATTGCTTAAGTGTTAAATAATATCCAAGCAAGATTGATCCGTGCATAGGTTTATGACGAATAAATGAACGTTGTAAAAAAATGTTTTAAGTCGTTCTTAGGTCCATTCCTCTCTTAGTTCCATTTACGTTACTAACTGTCGAGGTAGTTACATAGTTAGTTATATAGTTATCTTGTATACTAAGTTGCGTTACGCTATTTGCGTTTCTCTCTCCAGGCTCGTTGACACTTTTCTTTTAGCTAGCTTCATGTTTATTTTTTAATCTTTTATCGATGTCTCAATATGACGTATTAATTACAAATGTATGTACTTTTTATTTATAAACTGTAGCAGATGAACGCGTAATGAGATTAGGAACTTATCGTCTCAAAATACATGATTGTATAGTAAAACCAACTGAAAAGATGATAATCGTTTCGGAGAATTGATTTGTTCATTTGGTTGGTTACGTAGATGGTGGTGGCGCGTTAATGGGATGGTTTTTCGCTGTGCATTGGAGCAGCATGGCAGAGTGTCCTCTGAACAAACGTTCTACAGTTGTGAGTAGCTGTGGAGGCAATATCAGCGATGAGGCAGAAGCTGTAAGAGGTAGCTAAAATATCGGGTGCAACTAATGCTGCTTGATTGTATCCTGGATGGAACTACGTATTTTACCTACGTATTGTACGTTAAACTTTTATTGTTTTTAACTACAACTAGGCAAACGTTGATGGCTGATGGAAAGCTAAGATGCGCTGTATTAAAGCACGCCCAATTAATCCGATCATTATCTTGACCCGTTATTTTTGTTTTAAACTTGTACAATTTCTTGTTCAATTTCTTACAACTTTTAGTTGAATATTTTAAAATTAAAACGTTTGTAATTTTTCTGACTCAGAATTTTGGTGTTTGTTAACTGTTTTATCAAACTGTGCTTAGAAACTTTCGTGAAATATTTCATATTTTAAAAAGCCTTCAAACTGATTTGACGATGGAATAATATTTTTCATACGCTTAACACAAGTTCCTGACTCTACATTTATACTTCGCTATCCGCTTTTTGGGTTGCTATTTTAATTTGCCAGGCTGCAATTCAACTAAAATTAATGTAATGTTCAAATAAAAATAATGTTGACATTTAAAAACGATTTATAATAGAACATCTATTGTTGTAACAATAAGTAGTAACTTAACAAAAGAGAAATAAACCAAAATAAACTGTTTTGTATAAATAGAACGAGATTATATCAGTTCTGTAATAAATCCTGTTTTTTTTTCAATATTATTCTATATAAATGGAAAATGTTTTCAAGAATCTGATATAAATATATTGAAATAATATAAAATATTCCATATCGACGACTTAATATTACTTTTTCATAGACATATCTCATAACTTTAAAAAAAACTGAAACTTGACGTTTGAAGATGACATGTGGTTAGTTTGTTTGATGTTTCATTTGATGTTTAAAATTGACAATCAAAACAAACAGCTTTTCGTTCATGTTTTCTTCATACATGTTCGTTGAAAAAGTAATTAAGTACTAATAACGTAAATATAGGGGAAGTAAAGCACGAAACCTTATCTGGTTGGCCTCTGTGATCCAATTTTGGGCTGCTAAGCGCCAACATCCGCGTTTGCAGAATTGCCTGGTTGCTTGATCGTTACAAATTGAGGAAGTATTTTTGACCTAGACTCCGAAGGGTCTGTGTGCGGTGAACCGGTAAGGATTTTATTGATTTCGTCAGAATTAGTCACCAAGAGTCTGATTTGTTTTTGTGAGTCACACGTAAATTTTATACGGGAGTAAAGAGTAAAAAGGTGAGTGAGTTCTTATACTAAATAATACTTATATTAGACAAATTGTATATACTTGATATTTGTGAATTACTATTTAATATAAAAATAACGTAGTAGAATAAATTAAGGATAAATAAATAAAAGTTCAGTAGCAATAATTTTTAAATTAAGTTTCTGTATATTAATTCGTAAAAAAAATGTTTAAACCAGTGCATTCTGATTCTAGTTATAGCCCATACTAATACCATTCCGATTAACTTAACAATCCTTAATGTATTACTTGTGAAAGCACTGTTATCCATAAGTGATTCCAGCTGAATCTTAAAATGGATAACAGAATTTAATATATACAAACAGAAAATGTGTATTGTATAACTGTCCTTAATTAATTAATTAAATCAAATTAATAAAGCAATTAATCAAAAATTAATAAAAAGCTTAGACAAATACTGCAATTTTAGTTTTTCTTCCATAGAAATGTCTCGTCTCCGACCTCAATGGCATTTACAAGCTCTGGCAGCTCAGAGAAGAGACAATGAGCTGAAACGCGCAGAGGAACGGAAGAAAGTTGCCAGCTATTTTGAGCTCAACACTAATAAATCTCGTCATCATGAACAGTGGACAACTGAAGGTTACTACGAGAGGGCTAATAAAGAAGCAGAAATGCTTAGTGAGAAAAAAATTAGAGCTGCGTAAGTACTGTAGTTTTTATAAGGATTTAACGTAGTGAATAAGTATTATTTAGCGTGGCTGCTGTGATGGCAATTTGAGACTTTGGTCACATCAACACACATTGGAGCAGCATGGCGAAGTATGTTCCAGACTTCCTTCAGCTGTGGCAATAACCCGTGCCCAGTAGTGGGATATAAAAAGGGTTGTGGCCATCTAGATTCAAATGGTGGAGAATTAGACCATTTTATGCCATCATGGCTCCCACAGTAATAATGGACATTAAAGTCGGGTAATGCTAGATTGATATCATGAAAACATAATAAAATTTTGGTATATTAAAAATATGGACAGGAATAAAGGTAAATTTAAATACTAATATTTATGGCGGTTCCATTCAACCATCGGGCAGTCAAATTGTTTGTATTTCTCTTTTGAAAGAATATGAAACATTTTGTGCTCATACAAAAATTATTGCTATGATCTCATACTAAGGTTAGATTGGATTAGTCACAAATTAGTTCTATTGATTTAAGTGGAGTACAAGGTCAGATTCATTTAACGTTGTCTGGAGATTTAGAATGGTCGGCATTATCCAATAATGTGTTTTATATAATTAAGCTATTATGTATTCTTTCTGATAATATATCTTTGTGATTATAAGTCGATGCTTTCAATGTAGGGCATGTAGCACTTAACAAATATCATATTATATGCTATTTGTATTATGTCAGTTATACAATTAATAAATAAGTTTAGTATAAATAAACTTAAAGTCAACATGTCTGTTCCATATAACTAATATCTATACATTGTGCCTCTTTAATTTCAGCCAATTAGAAGAGCGCAGAAAGAAGCTGGAATTAATGCTTTTCCAAGAAAATATGCAATATCAACAGGAACTCAAAGCTTTGGCTGCACAACCAAAATTTTACAAAAATGGGTATGTTAAGTTAGGCATTTATAATTTAAGCTAGTTGACTTGGCACACTTTGTACTGCCCCAAAATCATTTCTCTATCATGGTTCCTGTCACAGCCCCTGATATGTACTTGAATACGAAATGATTTATTTGCATAAGGATTAATACTTTATAAAACTGTATTACTGTATAAACTGTAACCTTTGTTCTATTGTCAAAAATTTCTGCAGCATACATATGCAACATAAAGATTTTTTTGGTATTTTTTTCATCTGTTGGTTTAGTTTTTAATCTGCTTACCAATTTACGTCCCAATTTAGTTTTTCCTAATTTAAATTCAATTAAATTTCCTTTGTAGGAAATTTACTTTGTAACAATACTAGAATTAGCCAACTTACCTGCTCTGAAAAAACTCTTAGAAATGTGTTGGAACAAAATTCTTGCTTATATTTTAGGTCTTATCTTAACAAAGTACCTACATCGACTCTACAAGACATAAACCAGGGCATCATGGAAAAAGAGGAACAATTGAGAAGGCAGGAGGCTGAACTGAGGCTTCATCATGCCTGGCGTCTGCAACAACCTGAGCTAAGAGCTGCCTCTTCCTATATGACACATGGAAAATTGAAATCTGCTTGGTTAGTTTTATGTTTCAAGTGTTATCAAATTATTAAGACTAGATTGGTAATTTTATATGGATGGTATTAAAAGTCATTTTGGATGGTATATGGAAAACTGTAAATATTCAGAAAGAAAGCACTACACTTTTTGAATATTTATCAAGAATCAAATGTGTTTATTCATTATAATGTATAAAATTACACACAATTAACGTAATATACATTACCATTAGTCAGTAGCCATAGGTTTTCAACAACTCCAGGTCCTCAGGCCGTGGTAGACCAGGAGAAAAAAGCCGGCGGAAAAGAACTCCCAGCACTGTTAATGATAATTTAACATAGATAAATTAATTTTACGGTATGATTTTGGTCAAATACTGAACTCACGGGACAGTGACCGTTAGTAAAAATATTAATCCACTATCATCTGTTTACAATCGGGTAAATTTACCAACACTATTACATGGGGGGCATAGAAACAGCCTAGTGGAGTTAATTCAAACCCCATTATAGTTTTCTTCTTTGCTATCTTTCATCAGTCCTTTATTAATTAATATTGCCTTTGACTATTTTTACTGACGTTACCATGTTAAGTTGATCGCAAATTTTTAAAATATATTTCTTATGATTGAATATAGTCTAAAACTATAATAACCTAATTATACAAAGAACAACCATGCGAAAGTTTACAAAGTAGTTTTTATATTAAAAACTTGTTACAGGATGGAACAAATAGTGGAGAAGGAAATGCAGAAAAAGAAAGAAGAAGAAGACACACGTAAGATTCTAAAGGAAAGAGATGAAGATCTGAAAAGGCAGATTCAGGTTGAAGAACAGAGGCTTAAGGAAAAAGAGTTGCAAATGCAGGTAACACATTCTCATTGGCTTCTTGGTTATCTTACAACTAGCTGTGCTATTCCGTTTCACCTGCATATGATTTAAAGAACTCACTAAGAGCAAACTTGAGTGCAGCTTGCTCAGCTGACTCAGACGTCACACACTGGGAGGTAACTACATGCAACCCAGAGACCTAAGAGTTGGAGAACCCGGGAAGATACTGCAGTTCATTGCAGCGACAGGCCTGGGAGACCAACTCTAACCTATGGGGGACTGTAACTATAGATCTGTCTATGGTCGCAGTGACATATGCCCTACTCCTACTCCCCAAAAAAAAAAAAGATACAGTATTTCAGTATATAGGGTACCTACAGCATTCTTAGTTTTATTTTCTTACGATAACCCGACATGGGATTGAATTAATTTCACTAGACTAGTTCTATACCCCATATAATAGTGTAATAAAATAAGTGAAACATGGTCGCTATCATGTTCAATATTGGTCCAAGTTCATACTGTAGAGTGACAGATGCTGTTGATCAGAACAGAAAATGATTCACTGACATGTTATTGTCACTGATTTTCTAAAGCATGCGGTTTTGTTACAGGAACTACGTGAAAGCCTCGAAGGACAGATCGCAGAACTTAGCGAGAAAGAGACAGTGGTCAAAAAACTTCGTAAGCAAGAAGAGAAGGAAATACACATATTGCAGGACCTTCAATTCCTCTCGAGCGAGAGAGAAAACGAACACGCAAGACTGATGTCAGAGAGAGATGCAATATTAGTGAACATGGGCTTACATAAATACAAGTTGAAGAAGAAAGTATTAGCTGTGATAAACGAAATAGATTTAGATTTCAAAATGCTCGAGAAAATACGTATGGCTGTTATTATGGTATGACATTATTCTTTAGCTATGATGATAATGATAAAAGAGCTTTTAAAACTGACAATTTAAAACAATTTAAGTTTGGATGTAATTTAGCCAAACTTTTTGCAAATATTTAATCTACTGCTTAAAAGGGAGTTCTAAATTCTTACAACAAAAATATTTATCCATAGAATATTATCCCAAATATGGTTATCCATCCATTTCTACTTCGCTTGGCAAAATTTGATTGTTGCCAATATTTATTACATTTAGTTCTATTTACAAGAGTGAGGTACAAGACGAGTATGCAGTCCACCTGGTGGTCACTGCCCTGATATTTGTAATCAACCCAAGACAAGATCGAAGTTCATCTTAGCCTTACTGAGTGGGAACAGTTAGGAACAACCGCAAGAACACTGCTGTGATAAGCCTGCTTACGAATTCAAACCACTATGTTTCCTGCCAAGGTTCCACATCACTTCAAGTGACCATAGTTACAGTAATTTAAGACTGGCTTCTTCAAAAATGTGATCGTCTAATCTTCGTGGTGCGAGTTCTATTGAGTTTTATCATTTCAGGAGTACGAATCAGAATGTGATCAAAGTAGTAATTATAAACGGGTATTGGACGCAGCGTTAGCGCAGTTAGAGGAGCACAGAGATAGGGAACGACAGCGACAGATAAACATCGAGGCGATGTACGACGGCGAGGCGAGGCAGATCAACGATAAACAAGATAAGGTAGATAAGAATATCAGTAGTAGGAATAAGAAACAATAGTGAGGGTAGGTAGACATTTTACAGCAATATAGCGTTGTTGTATATACAATATATTTGATATTTAGGTGCTTAAAACACTCCTCACCATGCAAAAGTAAATCTCGAGCAAATTTACTTTTTCGAGGCGAAGTGAATCAAAGGGAAAATTAAGACGACACTTAGACGAGGCGTGTACTCGAAATTTTAGGAAACCCACATACAGTTTCGATTCGGTTTCTTGAACCGAGAATTATATTGTACTTCAAACTGAAATACTGTCATTTCACACAAAAAAAACTTGCAAGTCCTGTATAGAAGAGAATATATAATAACATTACGCAGGACATGACATGAGTTGTTGATTTTAAAAGATATTTTGTTTTAAAAGCAATGGGTATTCGATATAGTTCGATATCACTGTTGTTAGCGTAGACGTTATCTGAATACATCTTGATTTTTTTATTTTTTCGATATCGATTTATTCGATATAATATTTGTAGTATTTTTATTTTTCTATGTCATGTGTTGTTTTTAAAAAAATAATTTGTGTTCATAGTGGACTTGGCCATTTTTCGTTTAAAAGGCTTAAATATGTGGAGAAACATCCAGTTTTATGTCTTTTCTATGCTATTATTATTCTTGTTTTAATTTGTTACAATTCTTATACGCTACTGTTGTCTCTTTTAGTTATGGGCGAAAGAGCGAGAGGCGCGGGCGACTCTGATGGGAGAGGTGATAACCGCGCTCAGTAAGCAAGTCGAGGAGAAGTTGGAGGCGAACAGGCTGCGCCAGCGGGCGAACGTGCTGGAGCGGGAGAATATCGTGGAGCAGATGGACAGCTTCCACCGCGCGGTGTGCGCCAGGGAGCGCGAGACTAAGGTGATTGGAGTTCTTGTACTATAATTATGAGATGTGTTCAGTAGAATTCACATAGAACTTAGGTGTATCCTCTGTTTTGTTTAAAATTAACTGGCTAATTTATCAAGAGATCTGTGGTGTGATGTGGACCAATTATAGAAATGTTAGTGGAATGAACTCCCTTCTGTGGGTCGGATGACATGAAATTCTTCAAGTGTACCACAAAAAGAGCTCTACTTCAAGGTCAGCTTGCCTGCCTTTTCCCTAGGCTAACATCGATAAACATTCTATACTTTAAAGAACCATTTTGGTAAATGCCTTAAAAGGAAACATTACATAGCCACAAATTAAAATAAATATAATTAAATATATTTTTAACGTGCATAACGTATTAATCTAATTTTGTTATAAAACATACAAATGATAGTATTAGTAACCAGTAGACTTACTTACCCTTAGCAGTAATAACCAGTATCCGTATCAGTTACAATATGCTTCTCGGTTTCAGTTAAAGAACACATCATATTCAACAATAACCGCGCTGCAGTCCCAGCTCAATGGACTGCGTTTACAAAAGGAGCAGTTAGATGATGCGGCGAATCGGGAAACGGAGCTCCGAGAAGCGGCGGCCCATGAGCGCAGGCTCAGGCAAGAGATAGCCAAGATGCAGAGAGAAGGAAACACTCAAGCTTGGGCTTAGCACGAGCGGATCCAGTGTTTGAGTCAGGGGTGGGCCACATACTCGAGGTTAAGTCAGGCTCCAAATCTAATGGGATATTTGATGAAGTATCAAATCAGCAACTTTTTATTGAATTTCAAAAATAACAGGTTCTGGATGGAATCAAGTATTCCATCCAGAACCTGTCGTTATGAAGTACTTGAATGTGACGTCATCATTTTATTCAACCTAGACCCCTATTTAGGGGGTCATGACCCCCTTGGATCCGCCCTTGGGGCTTAGACGATATATTTTCTTTAGCCTGCTTGCTTTGAAATTGGACTAGAGAACATATACCCTACTATACAACTTTGAAATAGTTATGTTTTTCTTTAACTAACTTGTGACGTATGATATGTATGTGGAACCATGCAATTTTATAAGTACCATAGATAGACCCATGACGCCGGTTGGTTAAGGTAAATTTATATGTTGGTGGAAGTGAGTGTTCCACTTGTGAACATCCTCATTATAAGGATGTTCACAAACAAGCAATGGAAGAAACTGCGGTCGGTTAGTGGAACGCACGGATAGTAAAGTTTTATAGCAAACAAAGTCTGAAGTATTTATATTATATAAAAATATTTTTGATACATGTAATATGTAAACATAGTAGAAGTTTTAATCAATTAATTTTTTTGTGAAAAATTTTAGGATAATAACGAGAAGTCAGTATTTTTACACTTATTTATTTCAAGTTTTTAATGTGATAAACCACATTTGCCATTACATTAATTAAGTTGTTCATGGTAACATTCTATCCTTTACTGAGGGAATAAAGTGAATAAGGATACAACACACAAAAGAAAAATGATGTTGTTTTTTTCGCCATGTTAAACGAAATGCATCAAATATTTTATACAATGCAATAACAAAGGTGTCATAGGAATGTGCCTTGAAAAAATGTGATGGCACAATCCAACGAAGTCCTGTATTATTTGTGGTTAGAAATGACTGTGTTTTAGATAATATAAGTACTTTCATAGTTTTAAGTTTTTTGTCAAGAGTTTATTACCACATTTATTTTTGTACGAGTCGCACGTGTTCGAATTTGAAGTGTGCAAAATAAAGGATAATAAATAATCATATTTTTCAGTTTCCCCAATCCTTTGTACTGTTGGTGACCTAAAAACCTAAAAGATGCCTATTTTGGAAAACAGAAAGATGTATTTAAGCAAAAATTATATTAAAAATGGCTTTAGAACTATTTAAAACACTGCCAATGAGATTTAAATAAAAATAATCGAGTTTAATAGAAATAAGATTTTACCTGGCTTTACAATGGCTCTAATGGCCTAATGTACGAATGCTTTAGCATTTCTTATGTTTAGCAAAGAAAA
>DWNJ01000383.1:0-15819 GCA_018250275.1 Udranomia eurus | reverse complement strand
GGTGGTGCCTCCGGAGTCGAACCGTAAAAGGTGGTAACCTTCAATACTTCTAGTTGGAGAAGACTGCTTTCTGCACACACAACGTAAGCTAACGCAACAGGCAGGGATTTCTACAATATTTGTTACTGTTGCAATAAAGATTTTTCATTGTATTTGTATATCAATTTTTACAGTGGCACTTTTAAACATGACGAATAACACGATGGCCAAAATATTTGATTCTAACTATGCTTTTATTACATTACAAAAAACTAATTTGGTAGTATCCACGTTTCAGTTGAGCTTATAGTATGCCAATGTTCTGGTGTCGACATCATCGCCATTTACCTACATGACTTCTGCTGTGCCTGCTTTGTCTGACCTGGCAAAGCGTGTGTACCGATAGCTTTTCAATCCTGTTTGAGATTGAAGATCAATTGGACTTTCCTATTGACCTCCCATATCAATCCAAATCCACTACAACACTATCCGTCAAATATACCCACGTCAGGAGGATTGGCAGCTACTCTTTTATAACAAATATAATTGCATATGCACTTACCTTTAGGTTTCACGTCGTCCATCACGATCCGACTGTAGGGAGGTGGAGGGGTTTCTGTAACAAGAGAGAGGATATTAGTATGAATATGGACTCCCTCATCGGACTGTGGAGCTAGACTGGAGCGAAGCTAACACGTCTGTTATCCGGTCTATAGTCGCTTTTAGGATCTATTAGACAGATATATCTACGAAGAATCAAATTGTCCTCTACTGTTAGTGATAAATATAATACAAGGGTACAATATACATACAAACAATCCCTTTTATAAACAAGGCAATTACATAGTCAAGGGGAATAAAAAACATCAAAAACGGCGGCCAACATTTACTAGCGGTGTACAAAAATCGAATGCAACGTCTCAAACAAGTTTTTCAATTCCAAATATAACTAACCGCGTTACCCGAAACAAAAACAAACGGACAGAAAAACAAACAGGTAACCCGATGGTCAATTATGGCCGATCAAAACCCAATCAGATACCCCACCCTATATTTTGACCTCATAACCGATGTGGAAATTTTACGTGTACTGTCATTTCGGGTTATTCAAATTTTCGATGTGGTTTTGGCCAAATTATAGCCCCGTTTCAAATTATACGGTCACTAACTACGGTCTCTCTGTCGCCAGGTTATGTGGTTGCGTAATTATTTATATTTTCACGTTATTCATTATTGAACCTCGAATTGTTAGTTTTAAGCAGAATATAAAGGAACAAGACACTCGTACTCGTTTAATTGAAGTTTATACTTTACGATGATGATGCATTCCTGGCGGTAAGTGACAATCGCCTACGACGAATCACTATTATTAGAAACTACAGACTCTAAAAAGGACAGTCCTATTTGAAACTGATAATAGAAACAGGAGGTGCAGCCCTCGAATCTTAAGATTTGGGTGCCGAAAAAGCAAACGAAATGTTTAAACCAAATTATTACAGCCAGAACCTTAACCCTGTGTAAGGCAGAATTAGATATACCGATATATTGGATCGAGTTTTACCTTAAAATTACACAAGTTCCAAAATAATATTGGTAACCAATGCAAAACAAAATTACATAAAATATGTATCCAGTGTAGCCACTGGGTGTCCTAGTTAAGGCCGTTTTATATCCTGAACATGTGGCGCCCCCAACGTGGCGCCGACGCGAAAACAATCGCCGTATTCCGGACACAATGCCAAAATAATGTAATTTCAATACTTGTAGGTAGGTTGATTACATCGCGACATCGTGCGGCCCGCGGCGACGCTTGATTGGAAACATGACATGGATTGATAAAGCTTCCTACCCGTAATGCTGCTATGTTCTGAAGGAATTAAGAAGTAATAACGGATTTAGTATTGATTTCAAACGACAATATCTTAAATTGGACACTAATGTTTAAGTAGGTACTTATTTATAAGTTGTAAGTATTAATAATAATAGTTTTGTCATTATGCTTAAAACATGTGATATTTCGAGGTTTTCGTTAAGAATAATAAAAATGAAAATTCGTTTCAAGAAACCAAGGTACGATATAAGAAATACACGGACAGACGGTCTCTTGATATAGAGCAAGCTGCGCACGCGCTATCGCCAACAGTTTTTCGGGCGCCATTATCGTTTTTGAATTCCGAACGCGCGTCGCGCACAATCAACAGTCATTTGCGATTCGGCGCCGGCGGCGGCCGACGTGTGAAGTGCGTATTTTTCAACATGCATCGACAATATTCGAATACAAATAACGGCCACAATAACATTTTACGAGCCCCGGCCCGTTCCCAGAAGTTTTTAACGGCGCATGCGCGAGAAATATCTAAACAATCGCCCGCATGCACCTGCATATTTGATTTGCGCATACTACAAGAAATACCGCCTTTGATTGAAAATTTATGAGCCATTTATGGACTCGCTAACGAATCACGAACCGAAAGAGTTGTTCATTTTCTTGGCTCTATCTTGTCATTCTTCTCGCTATCAAACGTTATCTATGCTAAACATCAAAATAAGTTTGTCAATGTTTATCGTGAAAACAAATTTAAATTCTCCATTCAAAACACGTCAGTCAAATTCAAGAATGCAACAAGGTAACGAGGTAGTCATGTTTCCCCACAACGCACTATTTCAAAACTGACGTAAAGCGTACCACGCGATTCAGGGTGATAATAAAAACGGACAGACATCACATTTCAGTCATATTAGAGCAGATTTTCAGATTTACCCAGGTCTATCTATACGCGGCAGTGAGTCAGCGTGGAGCAAGATGCCATTCCACAAGACGACGCTGAAAGCAACAACCAAAAGTAAATGACCCTAAACGCCTAGTACCATCTACGAGATATAAATAATATCACTTGTTGACTTTTACGTCGAGCCGACTGTAACAAGTGCAAAATGGACGCGAACAAATCGACGCCTTATTAACCATTTCAATAAAAGTGATATTAAACAGACAATCTTCGCTCATATCCAACCTTTTCACAGCGTGAAAGTCTATAATATAATATGTAGTGGCGTGACTATATTTTCTTTTAACAACATTACGTCACATTCACCCTCGGCCCACCGATTGAAAAAAGACTCTGGCCCGTAGCTGTAAAGTATAGTTTCCGCTCGGCGTTAATTAGAAATCATTAATACATTCGCTACAAAACTTAAGCCCGCGCACGCCGCGTGGACTGCGAGCCGTTTTGTGTTATGTAACTTACTGTCACGGTTTAAATTTCAATACGCGAGCGTATTGTATCGCGTTTCAATTATTGATGAAATCTGTCAATTCATAATGGATCGTGTTACGTGCGTTTAGAGTTTAAATCAGTGGGCCGGGCGGTGGAATGCTGGCAGATGATGGTACAATGCACGCATAGAATAAAGGAGACAGTACCGACATTGTGCGTGTAGGCATTCTCGTGCGCGGTGCGTCTATAAAAATAAGGTTTATTATTGTAACGCTTTAGCTGAGCGCATCTGTTATGAATTATGGAGAGCGGCATTATAATGAACTGTATCAAAATGCACATAAGGTGTAGAGAAGTATGCATGTGAAGTGTCGCTTCTAGTGTTCCAAGGTACGGCGGAGGCTCGGCATATGTAATTAATCTATACAATCAATCTATAGTAATAAATCCGGCGTCTGTCAGTTTGTCCTTCGATTACTATGTAACTGGCGAACCGGTCCGACTCTCGCCTTATTAATCGCTCTATCGGCGGAAACTATTACGAACGCAATTTCAACATCGCTAAGGCCTGTTACAAAACTTATTAATTTTTTAATTTTATCCCTGTTTATTTTCTTCACGATTCTTTGCGATTCGGATTTCAAGTTTACGTAGCAAGTTAACATTTCTCTCATATTATCTCAAAATATACATCGATCACTTGAGACTCAATGTTCAAAGATCACTGTTTGTTTCTAGTGTAGTTTTTTTATCTCCAGTATCTTATCAGCTGAAGAATGACAATAAAGATCATTGTGAATAAAATTTCTTCGATAGTTACATTGAAAGTACTATTGGTATCAGGTTAAGCTGAGGCTAATAAAATCCTTCCAAAATTGTACACCTTATATTACCCAAATAAATTACAATACAAGGCCATAGCGCCATTAATTAGAATGTCAAAGACAACACAAATATAACTATTACAGTAGCTACTAAAGAAAATGGATGGACTATACGTTTACATTCCACTGAGAGGTAGGAAAACAATAAACAAATAATAAATCGTAGCTAATGTTCTATAAATCTCTAAAACTGATGCTGCACTTGGGACATTTGGGACCAAGGACGGCATAGCCAAATTATACGGAGCCAGGAATTATTTATGGGCCGAAGCTAATGACATATCGCCTATTATTAACCGCTGCCGGGTGACTATTATCTAATTTCATATTTGAATTTTATGGGTTATGACTTCTCTAACGGAATTTGTCCTTTTCTAATAATGATATAGTTGTTGCCTAAGTGGATGTATAAGAACATGTATTGCCCATGTATTTTTGTGCTGAAAACGAACTACATAATTCAGGAAGAGAAAAATAGAATATATGTGATTAAAAATTTAAAAGACGATCAATCAATTAGCAATCCTCAACCAAATTAAAAATCCACGTTGAAGCAACATAACATAAAATATGTAACAATCACTTTCGAAATCCGTAAGCGTAAGTCATAACTATAAAATATCTAGAACCGTATTTCGGCACAAAAGCAAACAACTTCAAAATAACCAATAGCACATTATCGGAAGCGCCACTGCCGCCGAGCCATGATCTACGCCAGCATAAAGAGGATACGTCATGTTTAAAATGTTTACATTCTATAGAGTTAGGATGAAAACACATTTCACGTCCAATATACGAGTATTTAAGAAATTTAAAAATAATAAGGATTATAATTACAATAAAAAACCAGCTTGATGTCTCATTAGGATGATACTTATACCAATTTTCTAGACAACAGTATGCCAGTATATCCTACAAACGAATACCGTATTGTGACAGCGAGAAAGATCACGCACATTGTCTCAACGGCATTGCAGGCGAAGTTTTGAATTCGAAAAAAAAGCGTAATACGCACGTAGCGTTGCGCGAACGCGTGTGAATCGACAGAAATAGCCCGCCCGAATTATAACATGTCGGGTGGCGCCGGCGTCGGCGCCGGGCGGCCGCTGAGCCCACGCGCCCGCGACGCGCTCGCGCCAACCTTTGGACAAATGTTGGTCGCTTGCCGACCCTTGCGCCAATGTTGAACGCGCCAACCATGTACTGCAAGCGAACTTACTCAAAAATGTTCTCCATATGTAAGTAAATTCTGTTCTTTTCTATACTTTATATTGTGTAGACAGAATTAATGACTCTTGTTGGAGGTATACGTTCAAATGATGAATTGTAGGGTGTAGATACACTAATTATGACAAGTACGGTACGAACTTTAGTTTATAACACTTTTCGTAAGTTTTTACGTGCAAACATCGGCATAAATGTCAATAAATTATATATTAACGAGTCGCACCACCGTTTTTCTTAACCGACATCATTTCAGATATGTGCACGTCTACGCTACACAATCTTTGGTTTTTGCTACCTGTTACGTCCAGCTGTTTTCCGTAGGGTCGTATACAGTAGCGAAACAGTCTTTTACCGACTTTTGTATATATTTAACAGTACTTTACATTGTGAGGAAACTTTTATGTGAGTGAAGAGATTCATCAATATATAACATAATAACGGGAATATTGCGTTTACAACTGAATATTGCAGAAAGATTGTTACGCGTGAATACTCAATCGACCTTTCCGTCAAATCAGTTTGCGTCAATTACAACAGCACGTGTCGCGTTTTTCGATTAGCGGACATAGTCCAAGTGTTATGAATGCGTTTTTGGCAAGCGCCCGCGGAATATTGTCGTCAATTCAACGTTTAACTGAGATTAATTCGTGTTGTAGAAGTTATCTTCTATGTCGTGTAGGTATAGGATAATAACTGACTGACATATTAATCCAAGACTATTATATTACTTGAACTAGGAGTGTGGAAATTTGCATGGGTACGCGTTCGTATTACACTAGTGTGCACCAAGGAAGAATTTTTTGATCATTGACGCAAAGATCATGAAAACGGAGATGAAAGTTTGTATTGGGGGTTCTGTCAATTTTATAGTAAATCCTTGTATGCGAGAGAGTTAGACGTAGCTGTGCAAAGACTTCAAGAAATAAATTAAAGTATTTTTAATAGGTATGATATTGGTTTTGAAGGAAACACAAATTCTGTCTCACAAAAACAAAACAAAACCTGCCACGTATCGCGGTTTGATTAATGGAGCTAATGATACAAGTTTTTCAACTTCAATGAAGGGTTGTCGCGAAAAGGAACAAATATCTTGATAATCAAAATAAAACAACCTTTGAATATTATTACCCGCGGCGAGCGTGCAACGACAGGAATTTTTGACATGTGGAAGTGATGTTTTTTGCATTTGAGCATAAAATCCAGATTTTGAAGCGAGGTAAAATAATGGACTTGGCAAGAAATTTTGGAAATATTTAAATTGAAAGAACTGTTAGATGATGTAAAAATAACATTGATTTTTTCCTGGACCGGATCACCAATTCCACCAAAAAAGTATAACTTAAAACCAAGATAATAAATAGTGTTGATGAAACTAATAAAGATAATTTAACAAGTTACGAACGAAATATTATCTATATATAATTGAAATAAATAGCAGATATAAGAGATATAAGACTGAAGCAACTTTCAGGATTAAAGAGCTAATTGGTCATATTACGGTAAGCAAGTCGGAAATAAACGCCTTGACCTAGTTGCAGGCGACACCCGAGCCCGGCCAGTGCTGTGAAATTGTGGGCTAATGGACGCGCAGGATGGAAAGGACTAGGATAAGTAGACGTTAAATTTTAAATGACAGTTACTCTGCTGTTGTATTAATTATTGCTCTTTTTCTACTGCGATGTTCTGATTTAAGAGTATTAACAGTGAAGCAGTTAAAAATGCATATTTGAAGACGCCTAGACGATTTCGAAAATGTTTTGTATTGCATTTGAATTTTTTTTTAATATTACTCGTATATCATAAACTATATATATCTATTTAACAGTTTCGCACTTAATATGCGTAAATAAAAGTGAACACAGTATTCTACGGTTATCTCTAAATGTAGACAGAATCGCGCTCGTTAAATTATTGTCAACATCGCTTGGCGCCACCATCATCAGGCGGCGATTACATCTATTCGTTAAGCCAACACATAAATAGGAAGTCTTTGGCACACACACTTTGCTAACCAGTCTGAAATATCTACAGTTCATACATAAGATTATGATTAACAAAGGAAGTGATAATGGAAGTTTTATGCGATAGAGCACTTCATTACGACGACAACGCTCTTAGATGAACACGATCTTTAAAAGATGCGAGGTACTTGGAACGACGCGGCGAGATCTAAGCAAAGGAAATCGGAATGCAAAAGAGATGATTGAGGCAAAAGAGGACGGTTCGATGAATATTCAGAATGAAGCTGGGCGTCACCTCATTTGCCTCTTAAAACAGTCGATGTAAACATAACAAGCGCCGATGATGGCGATCCAACACATCACGCTATCCGATGTGGGCGGGAGCGTCTGTCAGTGGACACACCTCGAACACGCAAACACGTACGGTTGAAATGTCACAGATGTACCATGTGGGTAGGCGATGTGGACAGCTCATTGTGACAGCTCCATTCGTAGTAATTACTGACGTGTTTATATTGGCTTTGATTGATTAATTCTAGGGCGGAATTATGATGGACTGGTCATACATCGCCATGCTGTCATGTTATTTGGAGTGGCGTAGACATTTCAGATTGGGCATAGTGCTTGTCGCGAATTTAGCCTACCTATACGTCACGTTCGACATAAAACAAGTTAATCAGCATTATTAATTAGCTCGTTTCGGGGGAATTTACTTTTGATTTTGCTGTGATCTCTGCGACTGCGTCTCGCTGGCACCATATAATGATTCACAGTCGTTATAAAACCTCAATACGAGGACATGTTTAACGCTTTTTTTAATTTCAATTTTCTTACCGAGAAATCAAGGTAATTGCGGTTTGGTTAACCAAAACCCCGGTAAATTAAGTCATTGCGCCAATTCTACAACATTGTTCCTATACATTCGCATTCATTTCTTGACTTTTGATTTATGGCGTAGGTATTATGATTCAACATATTTCTGATACGACATATATTTCACAAATTTATACAAACAATTAAGACAGGCCAAAAACAACCCGACACCATATCCAAGACGGGAAAAGAAAACGAGATAGAACGAACAAATTCGAAACTCAAGATTCAAACAAACGCTAACCGTGGCACTCGAATTGGAAAGCAACAAAACGAGCCGTTGGTGAAGCGTCGATACCGAGAAGGGAATCGGAGAAGGTAATCGATATAGCATCGAGTCAGCATCACGCAGGTCGATTACCGGTGGCCGGCAGGGCTACCAACAGACCTTTAGGGAAATTATATACGGTTATATCTATCTATATATCTATGTACCATTAAAATAAGTTGATGATTTGAAATAGAGATTCAACTTGGAATTGAATTGGAATCTTCTTATGCTATAACATTTTTGTCGAAGTGGAGCGTACCAGAAAATTCAATGTCCACGAATGAAATGTAAGAAGACATATTGGAGTGGGAGGAAGTTTTATTTTGTTTTTAATAGAGGTTAAGAAGACAAGTTGATAAACTCAACATTAAATAAGGTTGACAATTACTTAATCGATACGTATACTACGTAATTCTGGTTTTTAGTGTTTTATACGAGATAATCATTAATGTGTTTATATTTATTAAGATTAGACCAGCCCTAACATTCAAACGCAGCCTGTTGATGGCCAGGAATGTAGGTACCGATTAAAAACGAATCTCGATATCATGTTTAAATTCTTTTGTTAAGCTATCCCATCAACATTACTATACCACCGATGGGCGAGTACTACACCACCGACTACTATTCATAAGTTGGTTTATTGACCATTATCGGAAAATGTTTTTGATGATAGATAGAATAGTATTGTTACCCCCCAGTTAAACTCAAAGGCTTGTGTTAGGAGTGGGTTGGGTTCACGTCAATAGTGCAACGGGGGAGTGAGGATCGAACCCACCACCTCTCGATCGTAAGTCCAACACACTACCTATTGGGCTATCGCCGCTTTAGTAGTATATAATATAGTAGTGATTGGATGAAGGATTATAGTATATCATAAGATGTTTTATACGCCCCTATGCAATTATATATCATAAGTAAATTCGAACTTTAGGATACTTTACCTTACTTTTTTATCGGAACTTATGAACACTACTAATTTACTGTTGCAACATTAATCGACCTATCAATACACGGGCATAGGTACAGATTGTAAGATAATTGCATAGGGGCGTATAAAACAATTTAATGTATGTATGCAAATGTTTAACGCGAAGTAATTGAAACGCCCAGAACAGTTGCAGACAACGTTTATATAAATATTTTGTCTCTCTCGGTCCTTCCGAGAACAATCTTCCTCTAAGACTGAGCATTGTGATAACAGATCGGAATGAAAGAAAAGCCAAGTCATCGAAAATAAGCCAAAATGGCAGTCAGCTGTCGCCTGTTGCGAAAATTCTGATAACGTTTAACATTATTTTCCTACATGCCGAACAAACGATAACAAATCCAAATTGGTATGTACGCTCGGGAAAGAAACGAGTAATCTAGGGAGAAGAATTGGTGTATTATTTGGGTATCTAAATCTACAGCACTATTTAATAATGTACAAATTCATGTCGTGTCTAAACCAAATAAATTATGGGCTTATTTTATTAGAATTACATAATTACGCTCTACGTTACGCTCCAAACTAAGAATGTAGGAAAATTATGTCCATATTTGAAAGGGTTTCCGACAAAAATATCAATCAAATGATTAGTAATGGTTGGTCGAACTCCCTTCCAGATTGAATGACCAGATGGTGCCAATTCGATCGGAAAAGAAATATTCTTTAATTCTTAGTATTCGTACTCAGCCAAAATTAAGATTAATAGCCTAACCCTTCTCCCAGAGTCAGATTTATATGGATATAGAGTAACAGAAACGCGCACGCAGTAACAGTCACGCAAAAAGACAATATGACTTCCTAGCTTTAGTTTTATACAAGTGATATATTGTGCCTCTTCAGAAAATTGGAAGGCTTGTAAAAATCATGTTTTTTAATCTAATTTTATTTTTATTATTATATGCATCTGTTTAATTATTTACCTTAAATACATATTATCACTGTTATACTCTGTACTGTTTGAGGCATATCAATATCATAGTTGCAGGAATTCGTCTAGTCACGTTACCTTAGACTACAATTCTGTATAGTCGAATATAGGCAATACACCAGCTGATTAACATACGTATATATGTAAACATATGTATAAAGCTCCCTGCTAGTTTTTTCTATTTTCTACTCCTATCACAAAAACACGAAACAAATTCAAGAAGCAACAGACGCGGATGTTAGACAGATATAAGATTTACAGCTTCCAATACTTTCCTGGGAGCTGTCTAATAAATCTGCTCCGAAATTTCCACTAATTAGAGATAATTAATTATTTTATGCGCCGGTGTTGTCATCTATAAATTTGAAACTAGCTCGATCGCATTCGTCGTGTGCGCACTAATTCGGTTGCAACAAATGAACAGCTTGAAGCAATTGACGGTTATATGGTAAAGTTTAAAGCACGACGTGTTAATTTCGGCCCTTTTGTTGATATTTCCTCAGTAGGAAGGAATCCGCGCCCAGCAGTGGGTCCTAAAAATGGTTGCAACTAAGCTTACCTACAGTTTTCAAGTAAAAAAAATACTGCTTGGAAAAAAACGAGAGTATAATTAATATTATTGACAGTGACTGTAAATTCAATATTTAATGTTTGTAGGTTTGTCTTTTTGTCTGTGCGTTTGTGCACGCTAATCTCAGAGACGGCTGATCCGATTTGAATGCGGTTTTGAAATTTAACTAAATTTAACAAAGTATTTGGTTCATGAAAATCGGTTCATAGATCAAAAAAGTTGTGGAACGTGGACGACGAGGCGGTACGAACTAGTATAAGATATGTTGTTAATTATGTGATCCCGCCGTTTCGGCTAAGCTCATCAGAAAATGGCCACTAAAACCACATGAAGCATTTTAAATACTATTTACATGTTAACTGAAATCAAGTAATTAATTCAAAAATATACGAATAATTAATAACGTAGTATATGTATTATGTTTATTAGTTTTAACGTTTCATGGCTCTAAGGTATTTTTACCGTTTGTATCAGATTGAGTAACATTATTTATTTTAAATGTCTGTTCGTCCATACGTACGCGATCGCAATCGTAAATATTCTGTCCTAATTTTATTGGGCTTTTGGCGATGGAAGTAAATCAAATACGTACCTACATATTATGTTTTATTATTAATAGGGATTTTGAACGAATTAAAGAAGGTATAAATGGGTCAAAAATAATCTTTGTAACATCAGGTATTAAGTCAACAGATTTCGCTATGAAATGTGAGCAGTTACTTAAATCTACATACGAACGAATACACATTTAGGTACCTACATGAATATTAAAACATGAAAGCCACTCGTATGTTGTGCGAAGGCTAATAAATTAAATTAGTATTCAGGTTCCCTCGGAGTGATCAGCTGGTGTCACACAGACCGCCATCAATCCGGAATCACAGTGTGACGCACGCCGCAACCATCTACCAGCTCCATCGCTGTGCGAGTTCACTGACGCACGCCTAGGGGTGTCACTTTTATCTATTTTTTTATATAAAAAACTGACATGTCATACATGTACCAGTACCTTTATTGACCCTTCCAGCTTAGTTCAAAAGTATGTGTTAGGAGTGCAATGGGGTAAACATATCAATCTACTTACTACCTCATATTTTCCTCTCATCTATAAATCTCTAATATATCATTTTTGAAATGTGTCTAAAAATATACTTATTTTTATATATATATATTTCTTCTGATGCACACTTAGGGTTTTTGTATATATACTTACTTTAATTGTGCCAATGCGTATGTGAATAACAACGAACATCCACTTACGTGGATATATAGGAACACAGCCCCTTTTTAAAGTCGATGTATCAATTTTATACAAAAAGTACTTATTTTTAGTAACGTTAAATAATTAATAAACTATCCAATAGCACAGAGTAAAAATAAAACTTTAGGTAAGTTTTCGTTTCATGAATTGGATGTAGGTATTTTAAAAACAATGATATCATAGTATGAAAGTGTAATCAAGGAACTAGTAGATAATTTATCTTCAATGTAGGTAAATATAGCCTGGGGATTGATTAAGTATCCTCACGATAAGATAGCAGCAAAACTGTTGTCAGGTGCGGAAAAAGTCAACGAGGAGTCATTCCAAATTTATATATTCCGTTTTTATGAAACATAATTTCAATAGCAATAAAAAAACCCAAAACTATAAGTATTCTGACACTTAAATGTCGGCTAATATTTAAAACAGATAAGAAAAGCTATTTTGATGTACGCTAAAAAACAAAGATTTATATATATATCATATATTATTTAAGAAATATTTATTATTTAAGTGTCAACCCTAAACCTAACGCCGCCAGTTCAAATCGTACGCGCCTTTGAACCGCGCTACTATGCGAGACTCGCTTAACAAATAAACAACCTACATTAACCTAATATTCCTTCTTAGAAACCTGTACTCGAACGGCCTATAAAATATTACGTCTTATATTGCGTGTCCCTAGTTTATTACCCTCACGAGCGAATTATAGGCTAAAGCTAGCATTAAGAAGCATACGCCACGTTTCTGGACGCGTCAGAGTCTAGATTTTTTGGATAAAGACAATGTTCACAAAGCAGTGTCCATTATGCTTACGTCGTATGGTAATACCATACGGCGTAAACTCGACGTATACCATCATAATGATATACGTCGAGTTCGAAGTTTCTAAATCTTTTGTAGAAAAACCCTGCACAGATTTCGATCGATCGCGAGCAACGAAGACAACTCACCAGCTAAAAAACCAGAAACCGAGAAAGACAGGGACAGAATTTTAAATTCTCCCAAGCTTCGACGCTTTCGAATTAAGGATCCGTCTGAATTGTAGAAAATCGTCTATTCGACCTAACCTAAACTAAAACAAACTCGACAATTGTAATTCTATTGGCTATCTGACTATTAATAGACCTCTACAAAATAATTTGATATTAGTAACCCAACCGAGCCTCACTAACTCAGTAGGTACCACCTGTTAAAATTAGTAATAAAAAGTGGTAAGACAAAATAAAGGAGTCGATAGACGTCGTTAGAAACTTGATACTTGAAGAACAAACAATTTACAGCAATAAAATGTAGACAAGCGGTATAGAAGCGGACGAAAAAACGCATTAGAATAGCCGCCACTCATGAGTGTCATGACATGCGACCAGAAATGTCAGACCGAGCTAGGGTTATCACTTCTCAGGGAAATTCGGGAAAGCGCTAGAATCTCGTAATCTTCTGGAGTTTTCGTAAATCACCAGTTTAAATGGTTTTCTGCAACCCAGGATCGATTCCCAATAAAGAACAGATCCGCAACACCTATATTCATGTTTAATAATAGTAATAGTTAAATAACACCAAATAATGAGTTGAATCAGCCAACCCTAGTCAGGAGGTTCCGACTTCGGACGAAACAAAGACATCTTTAAATGCAAACAACTATTATTAAAACCAAAAATACTATAGACGAGCGATTGTTTACACAAGCATTCATGGAGTTAAACCTTTTATTACTTTTATTTTTGTTTTTTACATGTTTCCCATTTAGAGAGTTTGTTAATGAATTCATGTTTCTTGGACATACTTTGTCTACTAAAAAAGCTTAATTTCATTTCAAATCTAAAACTTATGTTTGTGGTAGGTTTTATAGGAAATTGACATACCGTCATGGTCTTTTATAGACTTTCCCGTCCAACCATGCATGCATCTAACCTACGTTACAGTCTACTTTACAAAGAAAAGTTCCATAAATTTGAAGTGATCTGAACATTTACTTTTATAAAATGGAGTCATGGGGGGATATAACTTGGACCCAAATTACCCAAATAACAAGATTCTCCTCATCTGGCTAAAAGCGACCGAGCAAGCTGATTTTGAGTGAGGACTATTCATTGTTCTGGGATAGCGCGTAAATTCCTCATTCAGTTTTAGAAAATGTATCTAGAAAACTGTCGAGTACCAGGCGCGCAGCCGATAGCTGGAGCTGGCCGATAGACTCGTGTATAAATAATATTATGGACAATTTACCAGTTTGGCAAGAGCCGACGTCGCGTACGACCGGTTCCGTCGCAGGTGCCGCCAGTCAATGGGCCGGCGACACACACGCCGAATAGTAACTAGTAAACAGACACTGAGATCATCGATATATCTGATTTCTCGGCGACGACGGTGAAAGAATGCCGGCAAGGGTTTCCGTTCCAACGGGTGCCCGATTCAAAACTCAGCCATCCGACAGTTAACCGTTACTGTACTTGTGCTCATCAGTGCTCCTGTGATTCGGCGAGCTACGACTGCTACGTTTCTGCCTTCAGGCAGCAGCTGGGAGGGCGTAGTTTGAAAAGTGCAAGTAAATGAATTACAATACAATGTGATCTATTATAATTAGTTCCTACATCTAAAAACTAAAATGGTCGCATCGTGCGATAGGGAATTTGTGTATTTCTTTAAATAATGTTTAAAATTGATGTAATAATGTTTTAGTGCACCCAAAATTAACGAAAGCGCTCGGAAACGGACCGTAAAGCGGGTCGACAATGTTCACAATTATTGGTTCTCTTTAAACTATCGCGGCGTAATGATAGCCATTCACAAATCCAACAAAGCGGCCCAAAAACCCGCCGAGACTACAATAAAGCGAGAAAAAACCGATCACGAATATCGAGTGGGGTTTACGCAGCGTATACCTGCGTCGGCGCACACCCCCCGCGTCCCGCGCCCCCGCGGTGCCCCGTGCCCCCGGCGCCCGCTGCCCCGCGCCCGCCCGCCGCCGGCGCGACATGGCGCCGGCGCCAACCAGCCGAGCAATTATGGCTAAATAAATATCGGCCACGCCGCCGCCTCCGACGCGACAGCAGATGGATTCTGCTGTATCTAGACGACGTTAAATTTGTACCGGCCTCGTAAAATCGCCCCGAAATTGAGGAAAGACTTCATTCCACACTCATTACGCCGATGAACGGTGGACACGGCGCGATCAAATCGATCAAACATCTAACTGCTAAGACATAATTATAAATAGAATAAATGCAGTGCTCAGATCCAGAGAAGAAACAAAATGATAATAATTAAAATTTTGCCCCATTAAAACTGGAACCTTGACGTGGCCGGCTTGTATCATCATCGCCGTGTCTAGAAATAAATGGTCATTTAAGCGTAAACCCCAACGCTGATTGCAATTAATCAAAGTGATTCACAGGCAGCAATACCTACCTACTGGATTTGGTATTATCTACTTATTAAAAAATGGCTGGAAGTGGCTCGTAAGATAGTCGGGCGGGAAGTAAATGTCGATCGTGTAACGGATGCACCCGTCTGGGGTTGGAAAGGGTTAAGTAGCGGCGGGCGTCTCGGCTACATCCTTCGGGTGACGAAGGCGGATGGCGATCTTGTAATCCTACAAACGTTTGGCGTCGCGTCGACGCCTGCGCTCGATAAGATAAGGATCCCCTCCCCC
>DWNJ01000382.1:0-15820 GCA_018250275.1 Udranomia eurus | reverse complement strand
CACTGCACATGAAAAAAACAAGTTATCCTGAAAACACAGAGAGACACTTTAATTTTATTTATATGTATAGAGATGACTTTGATATGTCAGCTTCGCATCGTGGATGACGCCTAGGTCTCGTACTTCGTCTATCTATTTCAATTCTTATTCTCTAAGTGAGTATTTGAATCTAATTGGATTAGGTTTAAGCGTAAAAGAGATATAACTTGTTCTTGTGTGGTTCTATGAATCAACATTAACTAATCATTCATCATTATTATTGTTATTAAATAACAAGGGGTCCAATTAAGAGCTTTGTGGAACTTCAGATGGTGTAAAAATCCATACAAAGGTATAACCATTGACAACGATAGCTTGAAAAATCTGCTCAATGTATTATTTTAACCACCTGTACAAGTTACCATCGATTCTAGCGTACAAAAGTAGTATTTTGTAAGAGGATCAGCGTGATCAATCCTATCAAAACATTTCTGTAATCAGTAAATACAAAGTCTATTTGACCACCTGCATCTACTGCAGGAAGTGTAATCTGTAAGTACTAACAAATTCGGAGTCGAAGTCGTTCAACAACTCAGTGTGATTTACGACTTAACTCTAATAGGGAACCCTAATAATTCTAGCCTATCGACTGCTATTTGTTGTTGCAGATTTAGACCGTCTTTAAATTTTAAACAAATGCTTTGTTAACGTATATAGAAGGCGAGGACGGCACTTCAAGTTTAGATGAAGACTCCAATCTTATCTGTCAGCATCAACTCTTATATCAAGATGACTGATATCTGACTGAATCTGATTATCACTAAATGTGATTGATAGGTAATTTTTATATTTTGTCCGATACGGAGTTACATATTTTAAAATAAGCGTTTTCATATAAACATTTATTTTCATAGGGAATCAATACAATGTAACTCTTGAATTCATAACATTTTCCAAGTTTACTCTAGAAGATTATTCGAATGTGCTGATGCTTATATTTATATATCTTATAAAATATAAACGCCCATTCAATTAATTTGTATACTATTACTTTTAAATTCATATTGATTTTTTATATATTGAATGGTATGATTTTAATAATTACTTATTCTTCATTACACAGTTTATATTCTTCGTACTCTGCATACACATTGTACCAAAATGCAAGCCTCTCTGGAACAGGCGGTCCACACATCATAACAGAACAATCGTCTACCTCATAGTGATCGCGATAAGGACCAGCTGCTGTCCATTGCTGGTTTCCACCTTCGGGCGGGGTAGGGTTACTGAAACAATAAAATAGTTTTTTAAGAATTAAAGAAACAAATGTGCATGTAGACTTGATGTCGCTTTAGTAGTAGTACCTAATAGCCACTTTAGTAGTACGTAACTACTAGCCCCGAAGACGATTAATACTATTCCTTGGTGAAAGATTTATAACTCACTAGCTAACCCGGCGCATTTCGTACCGCTATCCAGTCCCCGTCTCCGTCCCATATAATCTTCATTTATGAACCGATTTTTATGAAATAAACACTAAATGTTAATTGAATAAACACTAAATGTTAATTCTTGCCGCAATACACCAGTGACAACTGCATTCAAATCGGATCAGCCGTTTCTAAAATTAGCGTGCACAAATGCACAGACAAGCAGACAAAAATTCTAAAAAACATTTTTTTGGGTTCTATTCCTTAAATAAAGACCCCTAAAATGACTTTCATTTAATTATTTCATTTTCATTCAATAAATTACTCTTAAATATCTTCCATGAAATGAAATACTCTTAGATATATTCCATGTACAGACAGTAACCATTTACAGTCAAAATATAATGAAGAATATTCTAATTAAAAATGTATAAATGAATACATACCCACGACTCGTAAAATCCACTATATAGTCCATAATAGCATCAAACATTTGTTGTGTACGATTATCTAGATTCATTAGCTTACTTTCAGTAACATTAGTTACTAGAAAATAGCCTAATTCATCAGCATGACAAGCCCCTGGATACGTTATACCTTCGTAAAGCTTTGCCCAGTTTAGTCGACCACCGAATTTAAAGTAGTAATAGTAAACTGGGAAGCAATCTTCCTTACTCGTATATTCATTAACCCAATTATCGGTGGGGTAAATGTATGCAATATCCGAGATCAAATTTATGTAATTCTGAACAGTTACCATATTAATGTCACAGTTATTAAAATAAAACTGTTTTATCGATGCGGCCAGATCTTTTCGCCTTTGTGATCCATAAGGATATTGTATATTAGACGGAATACACAACTCGAAATTTTCATTTAATACTTGGTATGCTTCAGGTTGGAATTTAAGAGCGGCAAATATCTCAAGGCCTGATTGATCATTGAATCCAGTTACAACGGGTACTTTTTGTATTAAACCTTCTGTTCTTATGATATCTATCGGATTTCTTGTAATAATTGCACTTCGTGATGGTTTCTCTATACAAGGTGAAAGGAAATCTCTTAAAACAAACGCTCTTCTGGGATCATTCCAAATAATGTATTCTTGAGCATTGATTATTTCGAACGCATCCATTTCTTTCAATTTTTCTACAATGCACCAATCATCTGTACATTCTATACAAAGCTGTTCTGCTAATTTTAACAAATTATCTCTCGGATTTAATTGAAGAGCTCTGTAACTTAGGGCATTGCCAGAATATAGTGATGCATATTTAATAAGCCCAGTAGTCTGATATGTTAGCAGTAAGTAGTGAGCCAAGGATGCTCCGGCACCCTCCCCGACTAAACAAATACCATCTGGATCTCCGCCAAATCTTATAATATTTTTTTTGACCCATTTGAGAGCAAGAAGGATGTCTTTTAGGCCTGCGTTTCCGGACGCTTCTACAGTGTCCGTGCAGAGAAAACCTAGAGCACCTAACCTGTAATGTAAATTATTATTATAATGTAAAGAAGATAAATATTTAGTAGATCGTCAGCATGCATAAGCAATATATTTGATTACAAGTAAATATGATTCCTACATGGTTTTTAATTTTTATAAGAAAAGTAAAATCACCTGTAATTTATTGTTACCACTATGAGTCCTCTTTCCACTAATAGTTGAGGACCATTAATTGGGTATGGCTTTCCGCTACCAAGAGAATAATATCCACCGTGGACATAAAAATAAACTGGCAACAGATCGTCACAATCAATATCAGGGACAAAGACGTTTAGGCTTAGGCAATCATCATCCATTTCAGATATATCATGGTAGTATTGTAGCTGAGGGCAAACGCAGCCCGGCGCAGTGGCATTAAAAACGGTTTTCCATGGTTTTTTAGGAACAGGAGGCTGAAATTTTAAGTTAATTCATAATACTAATTTCACACAAAACGCCGAGTAAAAAGGTAAGTTTTTACATATATTAATTTTTTTTTCACTACTCGGATTTAGACATGTAATAATTGTGGTATAAATGAAAAAAAAAAACAAATAAAGAAATGGTTAGGAAAATTGTATACTAGCGGAGACTCATGATCATGAGGATAGTTGAATTGGTAGTTAAATGTGAAGATCTACGCCAGTGTCTAAATTTTTACTATAAAAGAGAATATTGACCAATATTGAAAATAAAAAGAAGAATTTATCTTTGCAGATTTTTAGAAGTAATTAATTATCCTAAGTATTGGAGCTAATATAGCTTTCTATAGCATTATTATTCATAGTCCACCGTTTATCTTGTACTATATCTGGTGTAACATCAAGTTATATTTATAAATATTCTTACCTTAAAACGCAAGTTACCGATGGGTGGTTCAGCAAAGGGAATTCCTTCGAACGACTTATAATTTGTGTCTCTGAAGCAGTTGAGTTTTCCTCTTACTGGTCCATCAGTTGTTTCGACAACTATACCAGTAACTTTGAAGAAAAACTGGTATAAAAACAATGCATGTAAAATACCACTCAGAAACATTATTGTAATTTCACCAATTGCGTTTGACTCGTCTCAACGAATTCCCGCTTTTTATATCAAAAGTTATGAAGCAAGCAGCTATAAAAAGCTTTTCAGTAGGTATTATTTCCGATGATTATATCACTAACGGGTTTATTTTCGATTTCGATAAAAATAATTACTTTACATGTTCGTCATTTGCAAATTGCAATTAGTAAGTAAAACATTATCGACACCGAAAAAATGAGGAAAAGAATAAGAAATTATATACAATAATTTTTATTTATCATTAAGTGTAGATAGATAGATAAACTCTTTGTTGTTTGTATACGGATTTGTTCAAAGATTTGTGGATTGTATACCAGATTAGTACAAATACAATAAAGAGCATTCAAAATATAGAGCTCAAACAATGGGTACATAATGTATTATTTCTATTACATAAAAGTACTTATTTGATATCGATTTCAAATATTACTATACTGGAAGAAGTACTTCAGGATTCGTTTAAATTATATTTACTTTTAGGATTGATCTAATGAGTTGTTTAAACATTTCTAGGTTAACCATTAGTATTAGATTAGGTGTAATACAGTTGGATCCTCTCGTATACTCGTACAAGTGAAGTGAATTTATGATAATTGACTTTGTACTTATTGTAGGTGTCCCTGATACTTGGTCATTTTAATAATACTTTAATAAACCTTATATAAGAATATATCGAATAGAAATTGTCGAATTAGTATTTTATTAGGTACATAGATCTAAGAACACATAGTTAAAATAACAAAGTACAATAACATTTTATTATTAGGTTCATTTTCTACGCAAAAATAGCATCAATACAAAAATAAATACAAATTAAGAACACTAAAGGATATTGAGGATTAAATGCTTCACTGAAACCTACACAATTTATAACGTAACATTCTTATGAACTTATTATTTGTTTTGCTATAGTAGGATAATATTTACGATGGTCACAAATGTACTCAAATCTATGCTTTGTTTTGTTTTTTATATTCTTCATATTTGGCTAATACATTATACCAAAAACCGATCCTTTTTGATAATGGTGGTCCGTATACGTTATTGAAACCATTATCTAATACTAAATGTTCCCGGTTTGGACCAGCTTCGACCCATTGGAAGCCTCCATACTGAGGTGGCGTAGGATCTCTAAAAAAACATCAATATATATAAAGTTGCTTATTCGTAAAAACATTTGAACAAATTTTTGGAAAGATTATTTATGTCACATGTTCTGTTATTATACATACATTAAACGAAGTATGTTACAACTTAACCTACCTTGCCTAACCTTAGTTACAGCTTATACTGCTGTATCTTTTTAATGACATAGTCACATATTTCTGTCATCATAATTGTTATACTTAAGTGAACGGTATTGAATATAATGCTCATAAAGACAAACTGAAAATAATACATACCCATACACTGTGAAATTCTTCAAAAAACGCAAGATTCCATCCGAAGCTTGTTGAGAAACACTGTCAAGACTCAGTAATTTACTTTCGGTTACATTCGTTACAAGATAATAACCCAATTCATCAGCATGAGCTGCCCCTGGGTAAGTTATACCTTGGAATAATTTGTCCCAATTAAGTTCACCATCATACTTGTAGTAATAATAGTATAGGTCTGAGGTACAGTTTTTACTCTTATATTGTTTAATCCAGTAGTCAATGCTGAAGGTGTACGCAGTATCCGAAATCAAATTTATGTAATTTTGTACATTGACCATGTTTATGTCGCAGTTATTAAAATAAAATTGTTTTATCGATGCGACTAGATCTTTTTGCATTTGTGATCCATGGGGATATTGTATATTACTCGGAATACACAACTCGAAGTTATCATTGAGTACTTGGAATGCGTCGGGTTGGGTTTTGAGAGCAGCAAATATTTCAAGCCCTTCTTGGTCATTAAACCCGGTTGTAATAGGAACTTTCTGTATTAGGCCTTCAGTGTTTATAATGTCAAACGGGTTTCTTGTAATAATGGCACTAGACGATGGCTTTTCAATACAAGGGGAGAAGAAATCTCTTAAAACAAATGCTCTTCGGGGGTCATTCTTTATAATATTTTCCTGGGCATCAATTATTGAAAACGCATCAGTTTCTTTCAACTCTTGCAGAATACAATCATTGTCTGTACATTCTATACAAAGTTCTTGAGCTAATTTTAGAACATTATCCCTAGGATTTAATTGAAGAGCTCTGTAACTTAGGGCACTGCCGGCCTGAAGTACTGCACATTGGAAAAGCCCGGTAGTTAGAGGTGTTAATAGTAAATAGTGTACCAAAGATGCTCCAGAACCTATTCCGCTTAAGCATATGACATTTGGATCTCCTCCAAAATGCTTAATATTTTTCTTGATCCATTTAAGCGCCAGAAGAATATCTTTCAGTCCTGCGTTCCCAGATGCTTCTTTATTGCCCATAGAAAGAAATCCCAAAGCACCTAATCTGTAACATTTTATACATTTTAAACATCTTGTTTGTTTGTCTGTTTGTTCTTTCCTGATTTGAAACGTTGAATTTATTTATCTTCAAAGCTCTTTCAAGATAAGCTCAGCTAATTACTTCTATTTGTGGTAAGAAACTGCTTAAAACATATGTGTTACCTGTAATTTGTAGTGATCACAATGGAAGTTTTTTCTAATATCAGTTGAGGACCGTTCACTGGAGTTGGCCGACCGCTGCCAAGAGAGTAATATCCGCCATGGATTATTATATAAACTGGTAATAGTTCTACACATTCAACGGCAGGGACGTAGATATTCAGGTATAAGCAGTCCTCGTCCATTTCAGATCGTACATGGAAGTACTCAAGCTGGGGGCATGCGGGACCCGGCGCAGTCGCATTCAGGATATTCTTCCATGACTTTATAGGGACCGGAGGCTGAAAAAAGCAGGGAATATGTAATACCACATTAGCAGACGCAGTGTCCGCAATATTTCTTTTTCTGTAATCACAATGACACTGTATAGTGGTACATAGGTGATAGTACCAACTATCAACTAAAATAATTTGAATAATTTTCAAAGCTCTTTATAACGACTATAGGCTTGTGATTATATTTATACACCGACTCCAAAATGAAAAGTGAGCTAAATTTGGGTCGAGTAAATGGTTTTCGATGTTAACTATGATCAGGTCATTTAAATTTTGTATCTTTCAAATGCATACAATTGAAAATACGAAACTACTTTTATAACGCTTGTATATAAAACGCTTACCTTAAAACGCAAATTGCCTAAGGGTGGTGTAGCAAAAGGGATTCCTTCAAAAGACTTGTATTTCATGCCTCTAAAAGAGTTGAGTTTACCTCTAACTTTTCCATTAGTTGTTTCTACAACTATACCAGCTATTGTGGAAAATGCTTGGCAGAAGCAGAATATATGTAAAATATATTTTACAAACATTGCGTCATATAACGTCTACACTATACTCCCAAAAACGCCTTATGTTTAAGTGTTCTAGGCAATTATCCACCTTATATATCCGTCATTTTGCTGTGTATCAATAGAGCTCTTCGCTAGGTATAGTATTGTTGAAGATATCAGTAAAAAACTGGTTTGGTGTCGCCTTTAAAAAATATTCGATAAGAACGATATATTAAACTGCTTTAAGGCAATAAATTGTAATTAAAACATCGTTATTTCTACTTGTTTATTGCTTTATTTATTTTATGCTAGAAAGCTGAATCAGTATTAATAGCTTAAAGCGCTTTACGTAGTGACTAAATTGTTTTGCACACTACTCAAAAATTTACGTCGGTAAAAGATCAAACTATCTCATAAGTTTATTTGAATCAGTCGCAATCCACTATTATGAATTTACGTGGTATTTCTATTTATTTAATTACAAATACAATATTGAGAGCAGAATTGGCAATTTTCAACAACGGACTAAATATATCTCATATCATTCGTTTTAACAAGGTAAGCCGAGCCGCGTTTGCAACTTAACTTTTGAACTGGGCCGTATTCTTGGTTATTTATTGTATGCCCCGGCATAGCGGAGCTGTCTTTTGTGCCTTAATGATATCACCGTATTATGCTAAACATCTCGGAGCAATCGCAGTGCCCGCTTGCATTCAAGGCAGAGTATTTTCACTTCAACGGAAAATTACGTCGTTCGTATGAGAGGCAGTAAGCGATGCAATTTACTTACTAACCGCCTTTAAAGGGATCCGTTTCTGATTTTACGTTTACGAGACGGAAGGAAGTTGGAAGCGTATTATTTAAATGTATGATCGCAGAACTCTATTTTTGAAATACTTCTTTTCTATTTTTTTAATTCAATAAGGGCACCTAGAATTGGAAAATTAATGGGGTCGAATATTAAACATTAAAAATTTAGAAATTTGAGACATTTAAAACCCACATTTGCGATTTCAACCCAGGGTTTTCCTATCATACAATATAGACAAATCTAAGATATCAGATAAAGCTTTTTGAAACTAGTATGTCTGAAAATATTAATAACGTCAACACATTTAATAATACAATTTGACAAAAATCTCCTTTAGTAGAGTGCGAACGAAATAAAGAATAACTTTTGGATAGTTTAACACAATATGCAATAAGTAATAACATCTCTGATAGAATCTTAATTACTGAAAACTTTAAAAGGAGAGAATATAAAGGATTCATTACAGTATGACCTACTTGTAAAAAGAGCAAGAATAAAAAACTAAGAGTGCCGAGTTGTGGAGACAAAATGGCTCTTTCATTAGTCTTGGTTAGGGTGGCAATTACGTCGGTTTGTAAAATTTAGCAGGACTCACGGTTCTAAAAGCTACTAACAATATATTTATGTTATAAATATCTAATTAATTAAGCAAAAAGTGCAGGAACAATTTTTACGGCAGTTACACGAACGGACGAGTATGACATTTGTTACAGTCAAAGTTAATACGGAGAAGAAGTTCCGAGAGATAATATTTTATATAATAATACATTTGAAGTACATTAAATTAGTAAAAGAAACCATTACGCACACAGCCATGCCTCTGACGCACACACCTGTTATAAACGGAACGTCATTTGAATACTGAATTGAAAGTGACGTGAGCATCGGAAATGCAAAACAATTAAGTTAATTGTGTAGTCAAAATATTTTTTATTATTCTATAGGTATAAAAATATAGATATTTTACAACTGGTAATTCTATGACATACGGTCGATTTTTGTCGACCGTTAGGGGATATCTAGTTAAAATAAAACAAGAAAGAGAAATATAAGTTATCCTGAAAATCAACTATATAAAATCTTTTAAATAAAATGTTCAACTCTATTCGTTCAGTTCTATGTTTATTGTTCAGTATTTGGACATTCACTACCCCGAAGCCGAGGCGAGAGACGCTTGTAAACATTTTGTAGCATACCTGGAAGCTAAGAAAAATTGCATTACAGCGAATAAAGCGTGGATAAAAGCGGTGTCGCCGTACACCTTTAGTTGTTGTCAAAGTTCAAATGTCTATATTTATTTACGGCACAGATAATATATAAACAACTCAACCCACGAACCTAAAATACAACTATCGCTCGCTGTTTAGAACGTTGTTTCCCAACAAACAGACTAAGTCTGTCGTCAACTTAGCTAGTTCCAGTATACGCGACCACAAGAACATATTTCATGTCGCCGTTTCGACGTTTCGCGTGTTTCCAGTCAGATATAAATCCGCGAAGTTTAAGAACCGCTGACTGTCGCCTTATTTGTTTTGCCCAGAAACGATATATTATTGTAGTGTTGAGTAATGTAGGTATATAAATATAGTGTTTTTCGGGATTTTTTTATGTCTGGGGGGTAGGAAACGAGCATGCAGTACACCTGATGGTAAGTGGTTAATGCCGCCCATGGACATCCTGTCTTCGATCCTGTCTTGTGTTGATTACAGATTTCCATGGGCGGCAGTACCTACTTACCATCAGGTGTACTGCATGCTCGTTTTCCCTCCCAGTCATAACAAAACAGATTTTTTATATGAATCGGTTAAATACACGCCTATCGCTGATATCTATTCTATACATATAATAGACCTGTAAGTGGTTGCTGTCTACACATGGAAGATATCTAAGAGAAAGTAATTTTAAGGGTCGTTATATAAAAAATAGAAAACTTTTGGAGAAGATTTTTAGAATTTTTGTCTGTTTGTCTTCATTGATGTATTATTGTAAGCTTCACTTAACATTTAGTTTTTGTTTCATAAAATCGGTTTATAAATTTAAAACGGGGACGGGGAAGCGGTACGAGCTGCGCAGGGTCAGCTAGTATTTAATATAGACTTTAAGCTCCATTCTTCATAATTAATTTATGATAAATAATTCGTTGTCGTCCGCGCTGGTATTAAGAATAAAACGATGTTCAGCTAGCAGATTGCGAGGCACTGTCATTAATTATAATCCCGACAAGGATCGTACAAAACTCATAAATCCTAGATTTTAACATTAAACTTGCTATCGCGTGACGTTGTCGCTTGATGTCTACGCATAATTGCCGTGTCGGTAGCGAATTTAATTCAGGACGATAAAATCGCCTAAATTTTGAATTCACGACTTTACACGAACCGAAAGCTTTATGGCCAAATTTGACGTAGGTACCAGGGCATTAGTAATCGAATTTGCGAATCCGCAGTAATTACCGAAAATAGCGGACCATTTTATACCTAATTTATGACAGGTGATAAAATTTTTGTTCTGTTGTGGGTGTTGCATTCATAACTAGGATAGATGTGACTTCAGGCTTATTGGGAGTTAGAGCAACCAGAGAAGAAAATTAGCAAGTTAAATATGAGAATTAGTTTGTTTGGTTGTTAGTATCGTAGAGGCATTGGTATGAAGGAGATAAGTAAAGGAGGTAAGACGGGATAATATTTATAAACATTACCAATGCTAGAAGATTAAGGCCAGAGATCAATTGAGATAGATGTTAAATTGTGTATTCTGATGGTAATGGTAATGGTACATTAAATATGCTTTCTCTTCTCTTCATTCTAAATTAAGGCCAGATAGATCGTATAACTCATCTCACATAGATTTTAAAATGTGCATTCTGATGATTAATTTTTCTTCATTCTAAATGGTTTTGTGGCGTTTGTATAGGAGCATCTCAACACCCTAAGAGACGAGGCGCCCCAAGTTGACCCGACAAAATTGGAGCTACTGTTGTCAGCGGCGTACGCCCTGATCAGTCCTGAGCTCCAGCAGATCAGCCTCCCCGACTTTCCTGTTGACAATTTACACGCCGCAGCTTTGATTTTGGTGAGTTGGAACCGTAGAGCGTTTTTTTTTTATTTGTGTAATGATATGATGAATGTGTTCAGAATTTGAATCTTTGACGTTTGACTTCCACCTATATAATTGTATTACTGTTTCTATATCGAGCTCTATGCGTGCAGTTTGAACAAGTATAATTCTCAATGTTGAACACACGGTTACTTGGTAATACCAGAACAGACTTACTGACTGACAGATTTAAACATTACTAATATTCATGTCCCCCAGGAGCAGGAATGCATGTGCGCTCAACTTTCGTAAGCGGCAATAGCCCAACGGGTGTGGTGTGTGTCGGTCTTACGATCGATAGGTCGTGGGTTCAATCCCCATTCGCACATTGCACTATTGATATGAACTCACTCCTAATCCTAACACAAGCCGCCGAGTTTAGCTGGAGGGGTTTAACAGAATGACTAGGATATATTGATGTGCGAGCACTTTTTATAGAAATAAAAATAAACTTTAACTTCCAGATAGTAAGAACAATTGTAGGTACATGTCGAGTAGGGTTTAAATGGACGACAGGAAGCACTTAATCAACAGTGGACTGTATCTATCTATATGTCTGAGTTTTTATAGATATTTTTGGAGGTGGTAGAACCTTTAACGATTCGACTCTGGAGGCACCACCACTGCACCTATTTCTGTCTTATTACAGCGGTGTTCTTGCTGCTGCTGCTTGCTGTGTTTTGGTTTTGAAGGGTGTGGTAAGGAAGACATTCCTAATTGAGAAGGTTCAACTTAACCGTCAGGGGTAACAACACAGGTAGTCGACCTAAGAACACCTACATGCCCACACATATATTCTTGTACATATTTCTCATATACCGTCATAAACCTTTTATTTCAAGAGCATATTATCGTTACGATATACGACCGTGCCGCCCATAAGATTCTTGACGTGTGGAGCATTTTATGTCTCGCTAGCTACTTGCGATGTCCCCATAACGCCCATAGGTATTCGTTCGATTCAGAAAATTGGTTCTATGTTTAGAAAACTTTATTTTTGGCGATAAAAACAATATTCCATAGATAATAAAATTGTATCAATAAAAATGTATCATATGGTGGATATTGCGACATGTGTCGTTTCGTGTCGTGCAACATTAGTTTATCATAATATGTTGTATGAAAAATAAATCTATTTTGCTTGATGTTGTTGTTAATAAAATGTTGTACTGATACTATAGATCTGATATGAGGAGACAGGATATTGTTTCATGAACTGTCAAATATTTTAATAAATAAATTATAAACAAAATCGTAAAGATAGAATAATTTTGGCGTACTAAAACAATAATAATCAGAGTGACATCAGTTATTTCATATAAGCTTATTTCAACGTGAGCATTGATTAGGGTTCGTCTACTCATAAATAAAAAAATATCGAATTATTTTTTATCTTGATTGGTAAAGTTTTTCAATTTTTTTTTATGAAACTGGATTGTGTAATGGACGGCAGACATTTTTGTTATTAGTATTATTTAATATATTTATCGATATTAGAAAACATAAAATGTTATTTAATTTTTTCGTCAATGTTTATTCTATAAATGTAAATCATGTAAAAAAATATTCAAATATTTTTACGGAAAAGTGTGTGTGTGTGTTTATGTGACAACATAAAAAATGACAATAGAAAGTGAGCAAATACCAATTTAAAAATCAGTCGACCTTGAAGCGCTATCTCTTCGAGGCGTGCAATAGATTCAGTAGTCACATTATCCCCGCACAGACAGCTGTCGCACTTTTATACCAATTTTATAGACAGTTGTGGGGACATGCGTGTTCCTGTCGACCCTGAGACCGTCGACCGTTGTTACCGGATTCCGGTGTGGTTTCACGCGAACTCGTCATCTAGGGACTGAAGGTCAAGGTGTCACTGTTAGCTTTAGGGAGCCTTGCTTTTCTTCGTTACGTCTGCTGATGTACAAAGGCTACAAAGGGATTTAGTTCAAGAAACTAAATCCTAACTTACGAGTCCTTGCGGTGTGATTTTGTGATATGGGCACTGCTTCGTGCACTGGGTCCTCGGGAAATTGTAACGTATCTGCCAAATATGATCTCAGATACTCGGGGATCCCGACGAATGCCGGCCAGAGGAACCGTTTAGCCGACAGGCGCCTGGCGTAATGTCTCCAATTCTTCTGTGATGTAGTGTCGATGTCAATTGTGTTATGGTAAAAAAATGTTTGTCTTTAGACTGCAAGGGTCTTATGTATAGAAACCGATTTGCATGCCCAATTGATAGCTTCCGAATAATTTCCAATATGAGGTTTAAAACTTAGTAAATCGTAAACGCATCGCAATACCGACAAGATTTAGGAGAAATATGTTAACTTTTAATAAGTGCTTTGTTTTCCTTTAGGAACGCACTCCAGACTTCCCTATTCACAAGCTGCTATATCTACTTTACCCATACAACAGCTTCTTGACCAGAGAACACATAAGAAGTGTAGAAGGTGTGCTGGAGAATCTAAAGATTGACACAGCTTGCAATACCAACATAACCTTGCATGGAATTCAAGCTATGGGAGATCAGGCCTTAGTTACTATGGATGTTAATGGCAGTAAAGCTGAGTTTTCCGTGCCATGTGGAGAAAGAGTTAGAAGAAGAGAAGAGAAGGGGATTGTGAAGACAGGGTATCAGACTCAGTTGCTAAATGAGCTGCTTTTGAGCCACAGCGTTGGAGATTTCTGCGTCATTGGTAAGGTATATGTATATTCAGGACATATAGATTTCACAAAGTTATTATGATGCAGTTCATCTACTATTTTTATTACTTTTTAAACATTGGATATTATTTGAATTTATTAAAATTTATGTAGATTATCATTTATCACATTTATTTGTATGTTTGTTATTAATAAATAAGATTCCGATACCATTTTATCAAAAAATTACTCGAATCTTGACTCAAAAGAGAATCAAATAATCCAAACAGGTCCAAAAGGTTGTGGCAAGAGTCTGCTAGTCACCCAACTGGCGTCCTTACTTGGCTACACGATAGAGCCCATAGTCCTCTACCAGGACATGACTGCCAGAGACCTGGTACAGCAGCGGACGACCTTGGACAATGGGGACACGGTGTGGCGGAACTCCGCGCTGGTGGACGCCGCTTTGAAAGGCCACTTGGCGGTGCTGGACGGCTTGCACAGGATACACGCGAGCACTTTGGCGGTCTTGCATCGGTGAGTAAAGATTTTAGGTTATCTTTATCTTTTAGTTCTTAGTTTAAAACATTGAATGCTCGTAAGGGGCCTGGTATACAATAACGAGGAAACGGTGTAAAGATACTTCGCGCTGGTTGATGCGGCGTTGAAATGACACTTGGCTGTGCTGGACGGCTTAAGGATACACGCTAGAACGTTGGCAGACTTGCATCAGTGTGTAAATCGTGATTTTGCGTCTGAAAACGTTAAAAAATGATAGAATTTTTATGTTTTCATGACTAAAACAGTGCATGGAGGACACGTCTAATGTCTAGTTTTAATTAGGCCATGCATTTTTGGAGTTGCTATTTCTGAGGAGTCGATGATACGATTGATTCCCATGAAGATCAAATCCAACCTCATGCATTGATAATTAACGTTGGTGTCCTGAAGAGCTGCAAGCCTGAGAAGTAGGTACTTTTAAGGAGTTCAACGTCTTGCGTATATTAGGCTCAGGTAGAACTCAAAATAGCAAACTCGCTTCTAAGAAACTGGACTGCCAGGTTTAATTTTTTTGTTTTGTTGAACATTTGAAGAATCAAGACATGTTACTACATTACACCTGAATGCCCTACTGCAACTGTGATTGATTGATTGCGTCTTATTGTGAAATTCCAGTCTCGTTCACGACCGCGAGATTCAGTTGCACGACGGGACGCGGCTCATACGTCACGATCGGTACGACGAGTTGGTATCCTTGGGGATCTCTCAGAAGGAGCTGGAGGAGAGTGGCGTTCGGAGGATACATCCGGCGTTTAGGTATGGTATCTATACATGGCATCATGTCTTCGCAGTAAACCGTTCCAGTAACAATGAGATTTACCTATTTTTGAAGGTGCTGAAAACTAAGCTTGAATAAAGTCGAGACCTTTTGAATTATGCCGAAAACAAATCTGAGTTATAACGTTTCGAATATTTGTATAACTGAAAGCGGTTGTCAATAGCGATGTCGGCGAATATGGCCTAGTGGAGAACGCACGAGACTTTTGAACAGTTGAAGGTTGCTGGCCGTGTTTTATATGTATAATGCTTTTGATATATTCTCGGCTCAATTTTATTAATTTTTAGAATAGTGGCGTTCGCTGAACCACCAATTATAGGACGAGGCCAACAATGGTTGACACCAGAAATTTTAAGCCTGTTCATTTTCCACGAAATGAGGAACTTGAACCAGCAAGAGGAGACATTTATTATCAATTCTCTGGTAAGAAACTCTTCTTCATCTTTCTCTCTTCTCTTTCATATTTTGGAATGAATTCATTCAGTTGAAATTTCTTAAATCTACCAATAGTTAGAACGATAATATTTGACAAAGTAATCAAACTTACAAGTAATAATAATGATATAATACATCAATTGAATGCAATGTTTTATATATTAGGATTAAAAG
>DWNJ01000381.1:0-15820 GCA_018250275.1 Udranomia eurus | reverse complement strand
GTGGTTCGTAATCTGTGTGATGTTTCAATTTCATCAAACCTTAAACTATAAATATGTTAACCAGGATATAAACAAAAATACTTGAATTAGCAGAGCTTCGTTTTAATCATATCTTTAAATATATCACCAAAGTTACGAGAGACTAAAATCCAACTAAGGGATATCAAGACTGCGGTTACTTTTCGCGTATTTAAGCAATGTAGGTATTATCTAAAAATTAAAGTCACGTCTTTGCGTATCACTTTAATGGACTGGAGGTTTAACTATTCTTATTTTGAGGCCGCCGATATGATTCGGTGAGAAGGAGAGACCGACATGATTGTTGTAATCGATATTTACTACGAAATACATACGTTACATGATTATTTTTATTTCTTTTATATTTAATACACATATACGTATTGGGCATGTTTAATCATAGTAAAATATATATAAAAGTAGTCAGTTTCAGTCCTATTCGAGGTCCTTCTTAGCTCTAACCGGTCGTGCGCGGACACGACAAAGACAGTCTTCCTCGAGCCGTTAAGTCAAGTTATGAGTGAAGCCGTTACAAAATAAAGACTTTAACCTTACTTTTACAATGTTCTATACTACCTGGAAAAAGATTTTAGAGACCCACGAACCTATAAAGTTACTAGTAAACATTAATTCTCGATCATATTAAAGCATTACTTGTAGATGTAGATGTTTTGATTATATGGATCTAAGATAAATGCAAAATTATAAATGTAGTTGTATTTTCTAATTGTAACCATATTGTAATTATATTTCACTACATTATATGCTATTATCATCAACGATATTGTTCATCGATGAATCTGATTCGAAGGTGCTAAGATTTACTCATGGAGACAGGAAAAGTTGTAATGTAATGAAATTTTAAATTAAATGTACTTGCAAAGTTGTCAAACACTTGAATTAGGTATCTTCATTTTATTGTATGTTTATGTCCGACTGACGTATGTATCATGCTAATAAAACATCTAAAAAGTTTTTACATTGCAGCAAGTAGGCACTCGTAAAATCTTTTTATATTTCATATTTATTGTTATAAATGAATAAAATAGTATATTTATTATTAGGTACAGTATGATTAATTCATTACCGTAATAGCAATATTTGTGTTGCCATAACACAAATAAAATTTTGGAGGTATCGCTTTAAAGTTATTTTTTACTATTAAGTTTACATTGTTACCCAAAACGGCGAATAAATTGGAAGTATATATCAGGAGGAAAAAATAAAATGTTTGTCCACATTCAACATTTCAACATCCAACATGTCAACATTTTCTCTCTCAAATGGGATAATGATAAATTCTACTCTAAAACCGCATACAATGTTATTAGGCGCATCTAAATAAGATTCCGTTCGTTCGCAAAACTAATCAAAACATAATAATCAGTTAGAAAACTAGGAGATATGAAGCAATTGATGATATGGCGCTATGGCTTCTCTACCGATTTCCATGTCAATTAACTAAATAGTTCTCATCTCATTTTGGTGGAAACGTTGTCGCAAACGCTAAAATCAGTAGAGGGTATTATTTATAAAGGCTAATTATTAAAAACTCGTACTAGTCGGTGGCAAAACTTCGTATTAGTAGAAGGCCAACAAACGAGCTCTATATCAAGGTATACATTTTAAGTACATCCATACTTATACATAGTTATTATTTATATTTTTATTAGTTTAGTTTATACATATTCTGATTTGATCTAAACTGAATAATAAATAATGAAGGGCGTAAACAATATTTTAAGACACCTGGAATTATAGTATTACAATTATTAGATGATTTTATTTGATGTTCGTATATTATTTACAACTTTAAATGGCTCTCTTGTAAAATTGCCTAATGTCGCTTAGGAAATTTTGTCTGTCAAGCGTCGCTTTTATGTTTTATCATAAATATACTTCTGTATTGGCTTCTCCAATGGCTTTACTTAACTGGCTTATCTGTCCTGAGTCAATGTTATTAGCTCTACCTTTGTTCCTTCACAGAATTAACGAATTAAGCTTATACCTTAAATAATTAACCTTAGTTATAGTTGACGATGGATGAATACGCCCATAAGTCGTATCGATCTAAAACTACTTCTATGATTTCATCTTTACACCTATTATTGCGTATACGTGCTTATATCACATTTTACATAATAGGATAATAATATTCCTTATCTTGGAATTAAAAGATGTGGTCGCCCTACTCACAACTCGTGGCGGAGAGTGAATCTGTTGTTTTCAACAAACTTGAACATGTTATGGCTTTGTTTGCTAACTGAGTTACCTTTAGCCTGTTCCCTTATACGTACTTTTAAATGATTCCGTTAGTATAGAACTGCTGTATAATCCTGCTGTTAGGTGAACAGGTATGTAGGTACGATTGTGCCTTAGAATCACGTTTAAGCTATATCCGCATTTTGTTTTAGAAAGGTTTGATTGATTTTTGTCCGGACCTCAGGAGGTCTGGGTCTGTCTGCCCTTGGGCACGCGACTTGATCATACCTACTTACACGCCATTTGACATATAGGAGGCGCGAAAAAAATCTCAATGAAATATAATATTATTTTATTTGAAACTTGTCGTTACGTAACCACTGTTTCTTGAGTGGCAGCAATCACGTGGAGTGACGCATTCCATTTGCCGACTCCTTAGGGAGACGCAAGGTACCGCATAGCGTGGTACTGCTAAAGCTACTTATACACACACCGTGCATGTTCAAGTTAAGTAGCTACCTACTAGGTAAGAAGGTAGCTAAGTAGACAGATATAGAATAGGAAGGAAGGGAGGAAGATAGGTAGCTAGGAAGGAAGAAGTAGTATTTATAAAATGGTAGGAAGGCTTTCCCCGCGAGAAAAAAAAATATTATTAGGTGTATTATGTGAGTCTTAATTTACGTAACAACTGAGTGGTGTCCACCTTTATTTATTTCTTGTCCATAGACACCAGTACGGAATTTAATACAACTACAATCGATTTTATATCTCGCTGGCCGGTAAGATTTTCCCTATAATTAGGGATAATAGTAGGTATGTTCTAAGTTTCCAACTACCCACAGCGTCTTCGTTATAATAAAAGGAGTTAAATTCACTGGAGTTCCTACATAACTCGCGGACCTTCGTGGTGGAAATTTAGGCGAGAGAACGAATTAATGCTTTTTTCTATTTTTAGTCGACTTTGATACTAATTCTCATGGCAACCCTTTGAAAAATGCGGACAATGAACACGGAACCTAACACGGCCGTACAAAATATCGCCTGCTTACACACAATGCCACAAATCTCGGGCGGCACACAAATCACCAAGTATTACGCGACTGATTTACATATCACATGAACGCTCAGAAAGCATACGCAGCCAAATGTATCTCAAACACGACAGCACTATGAGGGAGGTTTTAGTACCCCGTAGTTGCTGGTACAAGTAGCTGATGTGTTTAGTAATCAATGCATACTTGCATACTGTATGCTATAAGATGCACATAGTTTTAATAAAAAAATATTTGAATAGTTTTATATTAACATCGGAAGCTTTAAAAGATTGTTTATTTTACAAAATATCAACTGTATAAAATTACTTGCTTTTTCAATTGAATTTACGGGAAAACACAACTCTCTGTTGTTAGATTAAACGTATTACGTTAGTCTAATATTTTGTACGTTAATGACATATTTAAAACATTACTAACTAATAAACACTGATTAGAAATAATTACAACGTAGCATAAAACTATCCGAAAATATTGTATATTACTCTTAGCACTTGAAGTAAAAGCTCAAGTACACTCGCCTGTGTAAGCGTAGCTTAATAAAACGTAAGTAACGTTTAACAGCGAACTTCCGTGCAAGGCATACATAAAAACTCTGAATGTACGTGTTTATGCCAACTAAATGTGTTATAAAACATAAGTGCAACCAATAATACGTTTTACTATCTAAGGCTATGTTTTATCAGCAACGAGATATCACGAGGTACCGACTGTCCTAAACAAAATTGGGATTTAGCTTAACTTTCATAAAGATCTTTGCTTTTCCTGGCAAGCAACCTGTTTCAACTTTCTTTAAGTTACGTAAGTATGTAAAAAAAATGTATTTTTCAGAAATTATTTAGACGTGCAGACCGGAACTACCGACATAAACATTTAAGCGAATGTACAGAGGAAAATCTAAAAACTTATATGATACACTCGATAGTATTAGTTGTCATAGTTTACTGGTAGTTCTGTAGAGTTTTAAAAATACAGAAAACAGAATAGATTCCTGAGAAAGTCCTTTGGGGTTAGTTGCATGATCATGAAGGAAACCGAATAAAATAGCAGTTTAACTACCGCAGCAGTTTAACCCAAAGATTTTTAGATATAATTACAGTTTTTTGCGCGGTGGACAAGTTGTCAATGTCAAGAAGGTAGTAGGACTTTAAACGGTTTGACTTCCGGGGCACCACCGCCGCACCTATTTCTGTCTCACAACAGCAGCGTTCTTGCTGCTGTGTTCTGGTTTGAAGGGTGTGGTCAAGGAAATATGCTTAACCGAGGCGTTCTTACTTAGTCCTCAGGGGTAGCAACGCATTTGTGGTCGACCTGCGAAAGAACTTCCATCCTGTCTTGGGTTGATTACTGATGTCCATGGGCAACAGTGACCAATTACCATCAGGTGGACTGCATGCTCGTGTGCTACCTTCCAGTTATAAAAAAATACATGGTATGGGATTAAATTATTCGTAGGCTACTCTTAATTACTAAGTTCATTTCATAGATTATCAAATAAGTATCCAGGTCCGAACTTATGAACTGATTTTATTATTGTACTTTGGCATGTATTAAAAGACAGCAAAGGGTGCGAAGCCGAAAGCATAAGCTAGTTCAGTATACGAACACGTAGGTGTGGAACGAAACATTTCCAAGAAAGAAAAGATGGCGGCTCTCGATCTAAAACAGCATAGCATCCATAACTACAAATTGCGTCTACAATATTCAGATATTCAACAAATAACAAATGCAAGAAAATAAATAACTATGTGTGTGTAGCACCCAAGGGCACTATATCGGAATCACGCACACATGCACAGAGGAAATAAGATTGTCGCGTACGTATACCCGGGTTGTGGCCGTGTGGGTGATCTAAGCCTTTCTTTGCGCGTGTGTGGGTGTGATTTCTTTACGGCTGATCTGAATTTTTACATGTAATGGTGTACTTAGGCGCACACACTCGTGTTGCTTAAGGCGACAGTATCTGGTAACGTTACATCAACTTGAACAACGCCAGTACCGCTTTTCTAGTTACATGAATGTCAGTTTAGAAGTACGGTGTAACGATTTTTAGCTACGTAAAATGATTAATATAATCATGTGTTAATCTGTCTCATGTCAAAATATTAAAAGATCCTACTTAAAGTCTACGTACTTTAAGTAAGTTTAAATGTGCCAGAACATTTCGTGGGTCGAGCTATAACAGCAGACTGCCTTATAACAGCAATGTTCTTGTTGCTCTGTTCTGGTTTGAAGATCTTTTCGATTGGAACTAGATATTAAAAGATATGCAGAATTGAGTATCTTCTTGAGTACTTCAAATCGCATTACCACTTACTATACAGTATGATCTATAAGTATGCTCGAAATATTCTACAATACATATAAAAATCGAAATAATACAAGCAGGAAAACGGAGTTTTCCACGACTTCCCCTTAACGCTATAGCACGTTTGCGTGTGTGAGTAAAGGTAACCCGTACAGCATTAGTGTGACTTCTATTCAATCTTCTTACGTTCCATTTCGCAGGGACATTTGATTCGGTCCCGCTCCCACGCCCGCGGCCCGGGTACACCCGTCCCTGTCTATTCCTAACGGGCTTAGAACCGTGATATATTGTATTGAATGGATTTTTCGTTTCTACAAATGGAATTTCTTGAGACCGTACCTGACATGGAGGATGTTAGATCAGACCACAATTTCCTCTTTCCGTTTGTCACGGAATGTTAAATTCGGGTAAATTTGATGATGGAATATGTTTGCGGAGCCCACATCACGAGATTGGATACGAGTCCCAGGTTATGAATTGATCGGATATTATAATCTCGAATTGATAAGTTGACATGTTGGTAAGCTTATATCACTTTAGAAATAGCTTCCGTTTTAATACCGCTGTATTTATTTCTCTTCGCTATGTTTTCTTTTAACCCTATCTACCCTGTCAGGTCATAGTGTCTACTTATTGTAAGAAGAAATCCGAAATCAGTAAAGAAGCCGTAATTTCATATTCGATGAAACGACAATTTTTACCATTTAATAGTAGGTAGTTAAAGATCATGAACCAAGCTTAAACCAGAATCCCATTTGTAGGTGAGTATGTATTTGGATCATAATGTAGAGTCATACGTATGATAGTTATCTAGAATTTATAATAATTAATAATTTAAAATAAGGATATAATTTTCTTTACTTAAATTTTGTATTTTAACTATGTGTGGTTTTAAGTTAATTTGCTATTTTCATTACGAAGAAAAATGGATCAAGTAGGTAGATTTATATCCCAAAAATCTGCTCACTATCATATGTATTTCCTAGAGTATTAATGAATGCATATTGCATGAACACGTCCCGTTTGTGCAGTATGAGATGCTAACAAAACGCTGATAGTGCCGACGTATTTCAATATAGTAAAACTTCGAAGAGACATATCGTTAGAAAGCTCGCAAATCTTTTAGGATTGGTCAATATTTTCTCGTGAAAGGGCTGGATTACCCAGGTTGTCAGTTTCAGTAATGAGCATAAAGAAGTGCATTTTTTGTAACTCCTCTTACGTCTCACTATAAGCACGATACTCTCTCTTCAATTGTGAAGAGTCTTCGCCAAGGCAAAGCCTTTAGGTTCAGTTGACAACAACTGAGGCCGACACATACACAGACACACGACAGATATACATAAGTAAAGCTTCCACACAACGAGCGCTTTGATCCACAAACATATCGTTATACAACGGCACGAAAACGACAGAATAATTCGCGGAGAGGACACGCATACATCCATGAATAAAGAACGACCCGCAAACTACCCTTTGTGAGACATCGACAGTCGTCACGTTATAAAGTCTCCTTTACTTCATTACCGTGACACTGGGACATTCGCGTCACGTACCCAAACACGCAACACAACCATGCGCGATCACTAAACGCTGAACATCAAAAAAATAAATTCAAAGGCGACGCGAATACGACGGAAAACTCGCATGCCCTTCGGGTATTCCAGAAAATTGGTGCCTCCGAAGAATGGGGAATATTTTGAATTTTTATTATGTACTATTTTCTATTCCGCTCCCAAGGTAACCCTTCCTGCTACAAAGGGGCCACGGATCCGGAGACATTCTATAGGTGAGGGCGGGAGGCCCCCATAACCACCCTTAGCCCGTTTGGGGAATGATGCCTCCCCGTCCCATCTCGTTTCGCTGTGAAGGATTTACCAAGTAGCACGTGTAATATACATATGTAGAAAAGCCTTATTCTTGACATATATATTACTGAATAATTTGACATGGCTCGCCTTGGCTCCCTAATAAGGTCACTGTTTGGAAAGACGCTCCGAAAGGATTATCTCGTGTCAACTAGAGGAGTGGTGTTTCTTTGTTGTATCCGAAAGTTGTCTTTGTTGGCTCGTATTACTCGTCCTCGGGTCGCGAAATGTTGAACGTTACTCGAGTAATGATAGAGGACGGAATATTATCAAGTTCCCTTTGAAATACGAGTGTGTTCTGGATAATGATATGAACATAACATCGTCTCTTTATCTTGTTATTCATATATCATACTATTAAAACGTACGGAAAATAAGAAGGTTTTTACTTGTTCGAATAAAACAGGTACTTTAGAAATATGTTTTAAAGACAAGGCAACGTTAATTGTATGTATTGAAGCATGGTTAAGAATTTTAGCGGTAACGGTCGAAGAGAGTGACAAGGTACTCAGACGAAATGTATTAGTCATGAGTATTAAAAGCTCAGCTTAATAATGATCAATGGACATTGTAATTAACCCAGAACAGGATTGAAGTTCTTTCTTAGGTCAACCACAAGTGCGTTGCTACCCCTTCAAACCAGAACACAGCAGCAAGAACACTGCTGTTATAAGGCAGAGAGTCGAACCGTAAAATGTTCTACCGCCTTAATGTACCTTATTAGTTATAAATTTGAATAATCGTAATAGTGCGTAGTAGAAACGCTGTGATTAGATTTGACGATGGCGAAAGGAGTAGGTTTTTGAGCAAATATATATTAGGTATTGTTAGAACTTTTTGCTGAGTCCTCCTTTCTAACGCACCTGCGACCGAATTGAGTAGACAAGGATATTTTAGGGTTAGGTATTAGATACATATCGATTATCAAAATTAACTTACTCGTAAAAGTAACAGTAATAATTTAGCAGCAATCGGGTCGAAGGGTCGTGGGTTCGATTCTCACTCTCCCATTGCAATATTAACGTAAACCCATTCCTATGTCTTTAAGCTTGGTTAAACTTGGTTGGTACAGATAGTTACTTTGGTTAAAAAGTTTTTAACAACTCATGCTTGCTTGTACAGAGGGGTGCGTAAAATGTATATTTTACTTTAAAGTCTGTTTATCGTTGTTTCACACCAACGCATAATATTTTTGAAGTTGTTATGCTTGTTATAAGAAATATGGATGAGTAAAGGCGTTGGCTTTTATCAGAACTCTTTTGACTAAAAGAAATCCTTTTGCGAATCAAAAACCTATAAGATATGCCATAAGAAGCTATATACAAAACTTAGATTTAAACGGTACAAAGTAATAATTCCCCTCTAATTTGTCAATAAAGAAACCAATCGGTGATAGGGGATAGTGGGGCAACGCGATACCGGGCTCGGGCGGTTGTCACGATAGCGGCCGATATTGCTTTGCATAACTTAATGTCGTTTTATGTCCTCGGGAAACGAACGCTTTTCTTTACAATAAATGTGTACTGACAGTATTCGATGAACTTATCGCTTGTTTCTAAGAAAAACGACATTACTTAAATGTTTTTAAATTTTAATTGGAGAATTATTGTAATTGATACATATATCTTCCTAAGAAATGTTTATTAATGAAAGGTTTATGTGCAAACATTTTGAAGTTATTTCTACTTACAGCAGTAACTATAAGTTATGTCGTTCTTATTTTGAATGAGCTGTATATATAAAGATTAGTAAGGGACTTTATGACAAGACGTAAATAATCTCTCCTATTTAATAAGCGTTTTTAACTCGAAAACCTATACGTTTGCAACCCTCAACAATACTACGATCGTTACGTAAATCGCCTGCCTAAAATCACGTTAATATAATTAACAAGCGAGTCTAGACACCTCATCCTTTTCACAACCCAAGAGCATTCTCAATGAGGCGTCCCAAAAACAAATCAACAAGTGGTCCAATCTTAACGCCTCGTAATTCGCCCCCCTATTGACTCACTCATTAGGGGCCCATTAGACCCCAACCTACCCCAACGCGACTCACATTCGGAATTAAGGAGAAATGAACGTCTTATATTTTAAGAAAATGGGAAAGATCATTCGTCACCCGCTGCCCTTAAGTAGGTAACGGTGGTGATCGCTTTATGCAATGCTAACTATGAATAAGATAATAACATTGAATAAGAATTTGTGTGCGATCTTTTTTAGTTTACTTCATCCAGTAAAAAAATAGTTTTTACTTCCATATATCATATATTCGAATATATATAAGGTGGGTGTAACATCACAACTTAGGTACTTGTAATGCCTAGCTACACCGACATTCCCAATCGTAGGTAAGTTTTCGTAGGTATCTATCAGACCGCCTCTTAGTACGTATCCGCCTTCTATTACTGTTGCTTCCCAACCATATAGCACGGAGCGCTTACGTTATCCAAAAGTTACGCTAAGAACGAAAATGAACAAAACAAACAAAACAAAACAGAGGCACGTGCTTTCCAAAACAAGTACAAACAGTTGTCGGGAAAGTCCAATCAAACTTTTCCATGCTGCATAACGCCATTCAAGGCGGTATAATTAAACGCTCATGAATGGGAGCGAGCGAGAGGCACGTGCGAGAAGGACGGCGTCGTCTACAGACGTAATCAGTTTTACGGTAAGCGCAAATTACGGGGTGGCTCGGGGTGAATTAGCGGTGCAAGGTCGCCGAGTTTAAACTGCGGAACAGCTGATAAGGCAGACTTATCACGTCTTGGAACTTGGGACGTTATGGTTTCAGCTGATATAGAAAGTGAATTGGCTGTTGCCATGCTCATGTTGCTGTAACAGTAAACTATTACGCGGCCACTACACAGACAATCAGTCATAACAAGAACGAATATGGACTATTCGTTAGTTAAGTAGATATTTTACGATGAAACTTCTGAAGTTAGGTTAGGTTACGTAGTTAGAGCCAGTTTTTGTCGACTGTTAACAGTCATTACGGCTTTTCAAAGGCCGTTCGTGTAAGTAAACAGTATTTATTTTTGTGCTTAAGAGATCAAAATAACAGAAGTGTGCTATTCGATGCTAAGTATTATTGTTCATGTAAAGCCATTTGACACTCTTAACATAATTCCTGAGGTTAAACCTCGTAACTACTTCGCAGGCACCTCTCTAAGCGAAATATAAAAGGTTTTACAGAGCTCGTTAAGGGCGGCGACCGCCCAAAACAAAACAATTATCCAACGATCAATATCGCCAAATAGAGATTGAATACTCTTTACACAAACATAAAACAGCGACACAAATCGCGCGCAGAATAGACAACGACCTAAAAATCCAATAGCTATCCATAATGAAGCGTACGTCTTCATAATGGAGCAATAAAAAACTTGCGTAAAGACATTCACGGTTCGACTGAACGCACCGTTTCTGGAAAGAGCAAACCGCCAAATTACTAATGGAAACAAAACTGAACCGGCACGACAAAGGAAGGAGTCGAACGCCGTGAAAATTTGAATAAGAATCATTTCTTCTCGTCAATTTTTTCCTTCATTCCTCTCTCTTATTTTTTCCATTCGTTTCTTGCTACGCTGTCAATCATTTGTCTGAACCACGATTCGTTATTTTCCTTGTTGATGGATGGGATTCCGCCCCCCGGATCGGGTGTCGTGTCTCGCTAGTTCATATTTCATTATTTTTATCTCCGAGTGTATGAAGTATGGATTTGAATGCGTAGTGGTAGGTGGAATATATGGCATTTGCATACGCAACGCAACATATATCCCGTTTTACGGCACGCATAAAAGTTTTGCCCGATTTCCATTTAGATATTTTGTAGAAATGAAAATGTCAAGTACTTTAATGAAAAGTAAGACCAGCTCACACTCATGAATTGACGTACGACAGGGTATTGTTTGATTCGGATAAGGGGCAGGAAGGCATTATACGCTTACATATATATGCTTACATAATAATGAATAATTAAGAATGCCTTATTCCTAATAATCAAGAACTTAATAAGAACAATATACGAGAGTGTATAATTCCTTAGTGACGATCATTGTAAATTAAATAAACAAACATATGAGTTTAATGATAACTTTTGTTTTCAGAAGCAAAAATGCAGTAAAAAGATAATAAAAGGTAAAAGATAATAAATTTACTGGGAAAACCACAAAACAGGTGTAAAACTATTGAAAATAAGAGAATGTTAAGATATCGTAAGTCATATAGCTATTCATTTTAAAAAGAGAATGAAGAAATAAGTTGAACGTACAGGACATGTGTTAACCCATTTACTATGTACAACAATGATTAAATTATGATAATCAATAGACTAAATATTTTATTTTACATCTTTCAATTGGAAAATCTTGATTGGCTATTGTGACAAGACATCGACTGTAACAATAAGAAAAATAACTAATCGTTTCATTACACCGTTCTCAGAAGTATCCAAATTACGCCTACGTCTCTTATTCTATATGTTATCGGAATATTAAATGTAGATATAATTCAAATTTTGCCAGACAACGCACGGTCTTGTAATGTAAATACTCCTTAACCAAATACAAAGGCTGTTTCGGAATAGGTAATGCTGTGGGTAAGAAAACATTGAATTTCCATGTCGTTCCGATGTCGATCTACATGACTAGCGACCGTTCGGGCTATGTTACGAATAAGCTCCCCAAGCCTATGTTTCATCGTTGGCGACATGCGATTGAGCTATTAGATGCTAATGGAATAGTGTGCTTATATGATTCGCTGCAACTAGTGATCAATGACTTATCAATTCGTTGTACGGTTCGTTTTAACTAATTTTGACCGTTATCTGTCGCTTTGTGTCAATATTAACAACATTATGAACAATGGAATATGTTTAATAACAACATTTGTAATTGTTAGCAAAGGTAAGTGTTTTGTTCTCTCCAATGTCCGACTGTGTCTGGTCTTTTGAAGTAACTAGAGTGAATTTTCCGAACTCAAACATGTTTAAATTCGATAAAACTGTTCCTATATTATGACATACTTCTCAACCTGTTAAATTGTTCATGATACGCTGAAGCTACGTTACATCAGCTCGAAAAAAATTATTAAAAAAAACTTCCATTCTTAAATATAGTATTTGCAATTAGAAGACTTCGTTTCTGTCTGTCGCTCGCAACTCGCCGACGATGTGAGAAGGGCGTATAATCAAGATGTATTGCTCATGTATAACGTTCTGATTATGGAGACGTGTGTCGCGAATTTCCCATCTACATTTTTGTTAGCTTCGATGAATGTTCAATGACCTGTCTGAAGAACATAACAATGTAACTAAAATATTGTACGAATGTACTATGTACGGGTGGGTGTCTGTATTTTTTCCTTTACCCAAACGCTTTTTTGTGTCTGTGCGCTTGCGGGTTCGTTTAGGACTGTGAAGAGGAGCCCTACAGGGCGCTTCAGCTGAAATTAAAACTCTTGTAATACTGACTTGTCGAAAGGGTAGAAAAATATTACTGATTCTATCCTAGTTTTCATTGATCCCTTAAAAAATACAAATGATGATTCAAGTTTAAAATATTATTCGATCGATTCGAATGATAATATAAAATTAAAAGTAGGTGATTATATTGATTTAAAATCTATTTGAAACGTTACCCAAACAAAGGTTCTCAAACTTTGCCATTATACAGCACAGCGTGCCCAAACACCGTGTTCAAATCTACCTGCGTACCTTAACAATGGCGTACATACAACACTTAGCATAGTTACCACACTGCACGTAAGTAAACCGTTTCAGACTCAAACCACGTTAGTCCCATAATAGTACAGGAGCCGCCGTCAGATGGCGCTGTCACGTACCACCGAACCACGTGACCGGCATTGGGAATCGAATCGAAGGGAGTTTTAAAACCTCCTTCACTGGATTCCGGCTCTTTAGCAAATATAACTGGATTGTGACTTGAATAAGCGGCAATTGTTGGAACATCGCGGATGAATAAAGAGTTTGTTAGAGGGTAGACTCAGTTTTTGCGCAGGAAGAATCAAATTCCATCGCTACTTTCGACTACAGTCATTAAATACTGGATATATTATATGTCTGCATATGTAATAAGAAAATGTGCAAAATATGTTAGTCAAAATCAGACATACAGAGACACAAATTAGAACTTTATATACATTGTATATATCAGCCAGCCCACAATTATTTTTAACAAAATAAATTACCAGATTTACAAAATGTTTAAAATCGCATTGATTTAATAAAAAATAAAACTAAAGTGTTACTAGCATGCTAGCAAAACATAAGTCATGGTTTCTTCGAAATAGGAAAATTTGGATCTTCAAAGAAAAATAAAATTGTAAAGTATTCAAAATTATGAAATTAGAAAAAGGCCAAGAAATATTAGTCTACTTTTGCTAGAAGAATACAATAAAGTAGCCGTTAAAATAAAACAAAAAAGATAAACTGATGTCCGGTCTACATTAAACTTATAACTAAATTTATGAAAGCAGTCGTAGAAGACGGGAAAAACGAGGAGAGTTTACCAACGAGCAAATTTCTACATCATAACATAAAGGATTGAAAGTTGCTTCAATAAGACGTAGGTATAAGCTGAGTATTTGTTCTACAGAAGAAACCTAATGGCGTGAAAACCAGACTCCGGTACCTATAGTCTAAAAGTCTCCTGTTTCGAAATAACGAAATACGTAGCCCGCATCAAAACGTTCATAACTTCGCCACCCCATCGCCATACTAACACTCAAAATAGAACAAGAAAAATCATAACACGCTCGAGTACGCGATACATTTCTTCATATCCTTCGTATTTCGAATGAAAAATGCGCAAAGAGTTGACTGCTCCAAACGACTCCTTACACCCTAAGGGGGGAACTACAAATCCGCTGGAACGGGACGCAGCTACGCGACGGAAAGGGACAACTCGCTAAACCCGAAAAGATGGATGGTACACACAATGTCACTGACGCTACACTGAAATTGTATATTTTATATTCGGTATAAAAAAGGCTGCCACAACATACGATATTAAAAAAGCGGTTCGCATGTGAAATATTTTCTCCGTAGTAGTTATATTGTTGGGGAATTTAATCTTGCGATGACATAGGATGAGTGGGTACTTAAGTAAAGGATTATTGGAATGTCTCGGGTTTTGGATTTTCTTGTTGAGATTTTTCGCGGGTAATAATGCCAGACTCAATCTTGTGGTGGGTAACGATGTGTGGGATTTGATCAGGGATTTTGTACATTAATATTGACTATTCGATGGTTCTAGACTGTTTGAAACATCCAATTTTGTGGACTGAGAATGAAATGTCACGTTATGTCTTAATTCTAAAAGCATCAATAACCTTTGCTACGTATAATAGATAGCGGTTTATTGGACTTTATAACTTAGGCATTTTCAGTTTACTTGGGTAATTATCGTGATTCTGTTCCCGTTAAATCGTAAATTTGTTTGCGATAAGGCCTATGTTGAGACAAAACGATGCCTTTTGTTCATCAAAATACATCTATCCTTAAAGCAGAGACGTACAATCAAATCCCAGATCACATTAAATTGCTTCGACATTAAAAACAAACACTTTCACAGTTATGACATTTTGATTACTTACAACTTACACTTCTAGACCTTTAAGAACTACGTCTTCTCTATTCCGTTCTCTTTGTCTTTTCACACATATGCCATTACAAATGAATAATTACACTCTAACTCATATTTGATGCTAATATGATATGTCGAATAAGCTCACATCAGATCGTTTGATTTCACCTATCACTATTCCTCCCCTCACCGATACCTACACTCGTGTATAGATCGTGCACGTAATCTTCAAAGGGAAGATCATCGAGCCTCGGCGAAGGAAATAGCCCTTTATGCGTCCTATAAGCTTATCGCTTCAAGCGCTTTCTGATGTTTACGGCAAATGATGCTTTGGTACATGACTATCTTTTAGATTCGATCTTTTAAGCAACAAAGAAACATCGTCACCTATTTCTGTAGCCATTGCTGTCCACATAGACGTGTAAGCTAATTTTGATGTGACAGAGACAACAAAAGATAACTTGCCCTAAATCATAACTAAACTGAAAATTGACAAAATGTTGTATACCTTTTATTTATACTGCATTAATTATGCATAAAAGTAAGTCCTGCCAGAAGCGAACTACGAAAATTCTACCTATTCTAGTCGTAACGAATTTTTTTTACAATGTTGACTGATGAAGATCAAAATTGAGCAGATTTTTTTTGATTTTCCATCTTAAAGGTAAAGAAAACATAAACAATAATTATCGTGTTAGATTTTTCGCGATTACTACTAACGGTATTTTATTAAAAAAAATATCACCTTTTTAAAATTAACTAA
>DWNJ01000380.1:0-15823 GCA_018250275.1 Udranomia eurus | reverse complement strand
AACACAGCTTTGATGGAGGTTAAGTATTTAGCAGTTTTCTTGCGCAAAATACACAAAAGCTTAGATTAGGTGTATACCATTAGTTTTTTTTGTTAACTCCTCCAGCTAAGCTCGACGGCTTGTGCCGTGGGTTCACGTCAATAGTGCAATGGGAGAATGAGGATGGAACCCACGACCTCTCGATCGTAAGTCCGCCCCACTAGCCATTGGGCTATTGCCGCTTTTTTATTATAGTCATTGAACTAGTAACCGTCTTCGGTCTATGCAATTATTTATGTTATAGCAATCGAGCTAGTGGACTTATGTCGAAAAAATCATTTTCTTAAATCTGCTTCTTGTATAGTATATAAGTATATCCAGTGTTTTTCAATATTCTTGGATACGCGACTCGTCTGTAAGTTATAAACTGTTGGTGACCCTCTATACTTAATGTAAAGCTATGTAACTCTATTTAAAGATTACATAAATGTGGTCTTATTCATTAATGTTTTCCAATTAAGATGTATATTGAGTAAAATGATTTTGTTAAGGTTGTAACCAGTCCTAACGCGTAGGAAATTGCTCGATTATTCATAGTCCCGCATAATATTTTTACCCGACCCCCTAGGAGGTCCACGATGTCTCACTAGGGGGTCGGTAGTTTGGAAAACACTGGTCTTTGTTTAACAGTTAAGTTATAAGAATAATAATATTTTTATTTCGGGTATAAGAGACCCACATAAAAATATATTCAGTTACAATAACTGAAATTGTATGTGATTGCATTCTTCTCTCTATAGTAAAGAATACGGCATACAAGTAACTTACATTCCTAAATCTGTATTATGAGTAATACAAAAATTAAGATATTTCAAAACGCCTCATGAGTCAATTAAATAACAATGATGACTATTTTAATAAACACCAAGGAAGTTACTCTATTTACTTCAATCATGAATAAGTCCTAAGGTTATTCATGATGTTATGAGTCAATTTGGAGCCTTTTTGTACTACCGAATTGTTATTGCTAGTAATAGGTACTTATTAGGTATAAACTAAGAGGATAAAAATAACACTGCTGATCTATTTGATCTTAAATTGCATTGAATACAATCAGTAACTCAATGGATTTCTATAAATATTACTAAAGATTTATTTCGAGTCAACGTAAACATGTTAGGACTGTGTTTATTAAAAACTTTTCTTTTGCGACTTCCGCTATCCGACAAGAGATGGCGCCACAGGCATCTTGTGCTATACTAACAATCTAGTATAAGCTCCGTCGACACTTAAATACACATTTTACATGTTAAATATTATAGTAGACATCTAATCCCTGGAGAAGCTATAAATCAGGATAAATGAAAAAAAAACAGCCATGTATCTCTCGAAAACGCAAAATCAATGCATTGCTCTCCTATTGCTGCACTTTCGTCCTATGTCAGGATAAGACAGATTTTGTTATTGTGAATGACTTAATATACTTATTGGATTGGTTGACCAATAAGTACTAAGAAGTTAAGTAAATAAGTAATTTATCGGTAGCCAAATAGTTATTATTGATAGTGAGTTTTCCTTTCTCTCCGTCAAGTAGTATCAGCGCCGATACTTGAACTATATTATGCCGCAGAAACAATTCCTGCAAATCTCTTCGTCTATCGCCTGTAATCAATCGTAAGCCTGCGGATAGAAACGCGTTGAATTCTAGTACCAATAATGTTATTCTATCGAGCCCACTATCGGGCGAGCGAGTAGACTACCGGCGAATAACTATTTTCTGGCGATATCAGTATTTAAGTGAAAGAAAATACATGTTTTTTTTAATTGTTCTTTTTTAAAAAGATATATTATTAGTAACCTACTAGAGGTCAAATAGATTGTCTATGAATATCTATGAATCTATTAAGATAGAAGATTTATTACAGCTCAATGTGGCTCCTAATGTCTAATGCCCCTAAATGACTTCTTTCTCTGGAAGGATTTTATTGCCTTGTTGAACGTAAATTATGCATTTAACTTATTTAAGAGTAATACCTGTACTTACTGGTTGTAATTAAATTTAAGCAAGTACGCACATTTATGTGAATATCGTCGATGCTGTAAATAATATACAATGCTTTGCAAACACTCGCTCATAACCCCCAACTCAGACGTATGCCTCGCCGTTCCAACATGTGGGTGCGCAGGCTTCGCTGGACTCGCTCCCAAGTTTTATTGCCCAGAATATCTAACGAACCGTTAATTCGTGTCACTCGTTAAGACACTCGTTAACCGATACGCGACATTTGCATAATTACCCACAATCAATAAGCCCACATTCGTATAGGAAATTGGACAAAAATAACGATATGGATCTACTGGACGCAGATATGACGTCTAGTTGTAAGTTATGTTCTGGTCCTTCCAAATACATATATTAAGTTGGTATCTTACGACCGCAACAGGTGATTTAGTGCGTTTTCACGGAAGTGCTTCAGAATATTATTACTTACTGAGCCTTTCCAGTCGATGTTAAATGCGTAGAAGCATATTTTTAGTATAAACTTGCGCTTACTTGTTACAGTGTTCCGAGAATGTGATATCAGTGTTACTGCAGATGTTTAGAAAAATGTGTAATAGTTTTTTTTTTTTCATTTTGACAATTGAGTGAGTAATTATTAAGAAAATAGGAAAGAAAACGGGTAATTATTAAGATTAAGATTAAGGTAATTATTAGGATTACGGATTAAGAATCGAGCAGCCAGTAACTTCATTTAATGTGAAACGTTTTTAACATGACTAGTTACATATCTATTTTTTACTGATCTTCATTCAAACGAATTTGTGATAGATTTTTCCAAGGTTTCGTGAGAAACTTATGCCCAGCATTCGGTCAAACGTACAAGTGCAATTGAATCCAAGCAAATGTAGGTGCCGACCGGGTAGCGACTTAACAATTCAAACAAATTATTGTGGGCGTTTGAGTTTTTGTCAAAACGTTGTTATGTTATAACGTGATTTCCTTGCCCGAGTCGTTCATAACAGATTGTGTCATACGATTTGTTTGCGGTTAGGATTTCTTCGGAAGCCGATGTAAATAATGTAGGTTATTTTTCTTTGTCTTGACAGTTACATAACGATTTGTTTGTTTCGATAACAATTCGTTGTATGTAAAAAGTCTTCCTTTGGCCGTGAGGGCGTTAAAGACTGCATTATAAGATGCCTTTGTAAACAAACAATGGGCATTCGATCAAAACAAATTCACCCCAATTTAAAATGCAGTTAATATTGCGTAATTGTAATCGATCAGCTGTAACGGTTAATGTGCAAACCTGGTCATATAACACTAGCTACCAACGCTGGTCTCCTCACTACCAATAGTTGAAAGATTGTATATCTTATGTTATCTGCTAGTTTCCCCTCTAACTTAGTTTGGGAGTTTGTGTGATGCTTGCCAAGATCTTTGATAGCAGATGCAGACGAGACCACAAGATCGGGATGCAGCGATTGAATGTTTCTGCAGATTCTGCAGATTGCTTTGTGCGTGTGGTTCAAACGGCGCTCGTCTGACCATGAACTGCCTCATGCGAAATTCTGTCTTAAACCTTGACTACTGGGAGTAAACGACTAAGACTTCAATAGACAAACAGTAGCAGCACTAATCTGTCATTAAAATTGGTTAATGCTATCTATGACGTCAGTGACAATCATTAGGCGGAGTGCACACTGGTTCGCTATAACTAATAGCATCAAATGTGGGAACTCCCACTTAAACACGAGACCTAAAGGTCACAGTCGCAAAGCGTGTTACACTTTCACGGGTTCGAATAGGTACAGAGATTCCGCCTTCGATAGTGAATTATGTTCCTTTAAGCCAGTGTACGTACGTAGTTTATTTTGTTAGAAGAAGCTTATTGTTAAACTTTTAATAACATGTGCATACTTAACCAAAGTTATGTGCGACCTTTTTGTTACATAAAAAGGCACAAATTCATGTTACATCTGTTGGTATTATGCTAGATACATTACATAATTCAATTTATTATATAAACTAGGCGTTCTTATTTCATCATGTACATATAATGGCACTGTTTAGTAAGAATGGTTTTGGATTTAAGAAGAACTCGTTATCGACAACAATCACCGATTATTCGGTATTTTGATGTCTTTCCTTACAATGTCGAAAGACATCTAGCGGAAACTCTAATACTATGCATGTCAAATAGTTTACAGTTGCTCGTTAAATTCGTTTTTTCCTAACATTATTTCTAGAAGAATAGCGTAAACCTTGCGGTCAATTAGTCTTGCCGCTACTCGTTTGACGCTTTCTAATTCTGGTCTGTGAGACCCCTCAGAAAACTGTTCAACCATAAACAATGCTTTACGAAACACACCACTAAGCGGCGGACGCAATACGTTACCATTCGACTAGTTTTTCTCCGCGAATTTTGTAATCCGACTACTTTTTATTTAATCGTTGCACATCTAAACATTTCAATACAACAATGCACTCGGCGCCCGGAGCGCTTAATCGACGCAAACGAAATTGGAACGCGAAGTTAGCAGACAACAAAGTTGCCTATCGATCCGCATCGTCCCATATGCACGCGTCGAAACCGAAAGCGTTCAAGTTCGCAACTCGGCTCAACCCTTCCTCATGTCTACAACTTGTCAAACTTCACCCCGTTCATTGAGACAAAAGTTGGGAACGCACCCTCCCCGCCGTCGCGGGGTCACGCACATGTGTTGTTGTGTCTCGCTCGAGTCACATGCGTTTCCGCGTAACCCGCCCGAGGCGGGAGTCCCGGCGGCAGGCGTGAAGGTTACGCGCGCGGGTGGCTCGCTCCCCGGTCGGGTTATACGTGTATGGGCCACGTGATACGTACGGGAAGGGCTCATTCAGTGGAGCACACACGCGCGGGCGGGAGCGGTGACGTATCGAGGTTGTGTGGGAGTCGCCGCGTGTTGTCTATGGTCAGGCCGCGGCGCGTGCTCGCCGTTTATTTTGCAACGAGATTTACAACTATAACTGTAAATTAACTTTATCGAGCGGAGCCGAATCTAGGTCGTATGGAATCAGCATTAATTATCGCTATAATCTCAGGTCCGATGTCGAGTCCGCGTACAATAGATCACATGATAGATAGCGGCTCACGCCAAGGACGCGAAAGTAATTTAATAATAACGCGAGGCGAGGAATGCCACAACTATTGTGGGATAGGACAAGTTATTTGAGGTGCTAGAATTCTTCGCGATTTGTCTGTGGCGATAATACTAGCGACTTTGTTTCTGGTCAAAAGTCGAGGCGTATCGCAGTTGAGTTGTAGTTTAAAATTATATAGGTAGTAGGTATGTGGCCAGGCTGCGGACTGCGAGGTTTCACTCTTAACTCGGAAAACCAGAGAAAGCACAACTGAAGCCTTAGCATAATTTAACACACTCCTTGGTTGTTGTTTTAAACCAAATTGATAATAAATATCGTCGGGAATCAGTCCATCGGATGTATTAATCCTCTGTTGAAAAATCCTCTGCTCATGCGATCTACACAAGTCACGGTTAAGCGCGCTTTTATGACTCACCACAGATAAAAATCTTGATCAAAATTGTCTATGGTTTAACACATAGTACTAGCTACTTACTACTTGCTATATAAAAATCTGGGTTATCTATTGTTTCAGCGAAACACGTACCAAGTTATGTGGGGAATAATTAAAGTGGAAAGAAGTCTAGGTCGGCAGGGGCCGGGTCCTTGCATTGTTTGAGATGATCGCGTGTCCAGTGTGAGTGCCCATTGCATAAATAACGAGGGTGGTACTCAATATACTCGTAAAGGAAATTCAATATTGATTATACGAGCGCCTTGAACACTGCAGCTGCTTCATTATCATAACCGTAGGGAAAATTATCAATCGCCGCCGCTTGCGCTAATACTGCGGCTTTTCTCGGAACTTCGATTTTGAATTTGTTACGTGTTTTTTTTGTTGAACGTGATATATTAATAGAGCCTTTGCTATTAGTTCAGTGGAGTATATTAAAACAAATGTTGAAGTGTTAAGTAGTCACTGCACATCAAAGTTGGATTGACTTAAACAGGTTTCAGAGGTTAAACGCATATACTCCAAAAACCTAATGTTGTCAACGCATCCACACTTGTGTGCTGGTTTCCTTACAATTTTGAAAATGTTCGAAATTCGAAATCGGAGCTAGATAGAACTATTCTAATATCCCCGCATTTATTGCTCCGATCTGCATGTTTATTTATCGATAAAACATTAATACATTTTAATATCCGTTAACGTTGAATATTGCATTTTTCATTAATATGTATTTTTAATAATAACTTTATTTATTTATTTTAACCACCTGTCGACCGATCGCGTCTTATCAGTTACTTTTTAAATCAACGAAAATTATCGACAAAAGCTCTCGAAGCCGCTTTAATTACTTTGAAACGCTGTTATGCCATTATATTTCTACACATACAACTGGAACCGATATTCGGGCGGCTTATCTCGAATCTGTCTCGTGCGATTGCTCATAATGGCACCTTTCTTTTACAAATGTAATATTTCAAAGGAGAAACCGGGGCGCCCGATATCGCCTTTCTCAAGAACTCATAATAATTATTACATTCAGTGCATTTAATTAAGTTCATATAACAATACATACACGGGTTTCAAATTAAGCCTTTAATTGGCGCCGTGCAGGGCCGCCGCTCGAAAGTAACGGATCAGAATTTAGGTTTATTGCAGACATGCTATTCATTAAAACTTATTATCCTTACTAATGTTGTTATGCGTCAGTTCGTTTCGCTACTGGGACTTCGTATTTGAACTGTTACTGATCTTCATATAATTTGCCAGATATTTTAGTAAAATGCATTTACATAGTTACCTGGGTAATTTTTTTATCCTATCTGTAAGTTTCGTGATTGCATATGGGACGAGATGTTTAAAGGAAGTTACTGTCTTAGGTTACTTTTTATAACGCAAGCTAAGCAAATTTAAGGTATCTCTAGTCTAAGTTAAAAATGTCAACGTTAAATAACGAAATATGTAGTTCAGTTGGAGCCGCGAACACAACTAGTTAATAAATCTATTGTACTGATAAATAAAAAGTCGACATTTTTCACAATTCCTACGATTTATGGATATTTATTTACTGTTTTTGTCTGTTTTTACCTTATGAGCCTTTATTATTTTTATAGATTAATACATTATAATACGCAGTCATCACGTAGTATCTATGTATCTGTGGTCATCGCCGTCTCGTACATGTGTATGTCGTTTTCATAACACTCACACACACAAAATAAGGAGTCCTTTTACGAATCGTTCACAAAATCCGTTGCTACACCTCGGGGATTAAATTAAACGATTCATACACAACAGTTTTATTTGTCATTTCAATCATTTAAATCTCTAAGATGCAATACTAAGCAAAATGAAGTTTGTTTAAGTTTTTATCAAAATTAGTGAACAGCTTTATTATTTGCTTACCTAATCTTTGTTTGTATACAATACGAAGATATTATGCTTCATACAAATTCTTTTGTAACTGGCCTTCTATTTATTTAATCGTCGGTTTAGTCTATTTTTTATTGGTTGAAGCTTGTTTTCTGTAGATAAGTACTTTTTGTTTAGTTATGACGTAGTGTGATTACTTGCCAGAATTTAATAATTGGTTTTGATTTTATTGGAAACATTAAGCAACGTACTTATTTACAATCTTTGATACAAGTGTATACAAAACAGATGACATGATTATGGAATGACTATAAGTTTTTAATGAATGAACGTGATGCAATTTGATTCAGACCATTTTTGCATCTTTCAAAACTCATAAATAAATAAAAAATAGGATAGAAAACAATATTTAAGTGTGGCAACCCTAAAAATTTAAGCGATTACAATTAGCCAAAGGGTAACATTCGGGGCAGAGAATAAGGTAAAAAGAGTAACAAACAAGAACACATTAGCGGAATCACACACGCAGCGCGCCTGGGAGAATTTATACGAGATTACGTGTTAATTCGATGAACTCGCTACCAATTTGCCGTAGAGTCATTGTGTCATACTGACAGCGATACGCTGAAAAGAATATAAAGATTTGTAATAACATTGCAAATTTAACATCCCATGTTAAACATAGGTGGATTTGAAATTAAACATCAAGGACGTCATTGGTAATTCTTAGGTTATAAAATTAATATGACTAAATCATCAAATCATTAAGGCAAACTCGGACTGCATATGAATCATTAAAGGTAAATTTATTCGAGCGTTCACTATTTTTAAGTTGAATTTCAGGATATAAGTACTACCTACTTACTAGAAATAGCTTAATTTAATTATGATTTAATATAATTATAAATAGGCAGTGCCGTATTGATCTTCTATGTTTTTCACCTTTTGATTCTTGAAAAATACATTTTATATACCTATTGTGTTTGATCATCTCATCACATCAATAAAATATTTGTATAAATACATGACAGATAACGTATGGATGTAATAGTACAGTGTGGTTTGTCATATATTATGGATGTAAGACAAGTGGCTTAGCTATTGAAATGTATTTTCGTTACTTTCCATATTACCTGCGTCGTGTGAAGCTCCTCTCCATTGTTTCCGAACGAGCCCCAAAATGAACGCTCATTGTCTATGCCCTACAAAATGTCGGATTTGCCGCTTTAATGTCGGCTAAGCAATTTTTTAGACGATTTGTCCGTGCCCATTCAGTTCATGATATTCTCATCCAAATTGCCTATTGTTTTTAACACTACGATTTTTTTATTAATAGACATTACCGGGCAATCAGTAGTTTTGTTCGAAAAGTAACAAAGTACTTGTATTATTTCACTTTGTTATTATAAGTATTGTAATGGTCATTAATAGTTGTGATTTTATAGACCATGCTGAATGAAATTCGTAGAAAATACTTGACCTGGTACCTACATAAATGATCCATCTCACTCGTGCAAGACCGTAGTTTCATCTACATACATAATTGTAGTTCCAAGCACAGTCCAATTAGTTCATCTTCTTCTACCATGTTCGTACAAGACCTAAGTCTCCTTTCATAGTATTTTAAGGGCATTGACATCCGATTCTTTAAAAAAGACGCAGAGAGATTTCTCATTAAGAGCACTACTATTATAAATGTGAAAAGCCGATTTTGACTGTTTTGTTTTTTTTTCCTACAGGTCGATACGGCACGTCCTATAATGTGATTATGGCAAATATAGCACCGAGTTACATACTTCCCGATTTTGCCTATTATTTTTAAAGAATATCTGTATTTTTTGAACATAAGTATATGATTTGTGTAGTTAATATTTTTAATTCCCCTCAAGATTAATAAGAGCAAGGTAATTCATAGCCTAAGGCGACGTAGTACTGATATTATTTTTCTTGGTTGTTGGTTGGTCAAGCAGCAAGCACGGTCAGCTGCGGTTTCCAGCCATCATGCTTCTACCCCGCCACTTCAAATTCATCTATATGAAGCAAGCAAAACGTTGCGTGAATCGATTTAAGACACAATACAGTAAATAAACCACGATACACCCATTATACTGTCGAGCACTTTCTCCGTAACGTAAACAAATACACGCGTAGCTATGTGTGAAATTATGTTGTAAAGTAAACGTAAAATTGATTAGTTCAATGACTTCTGAATTATGTGCATGAAAGCACGCTCGGTTGCAACTTTGCGATTAAAATTGATGGAGAAATCTGTAATATTACTGTCTTAAAAGCGTTAAGGGTCTGTTCACACTTAGTTCAGTACGTGAATAATATGTTATCGAAACAGTATTAATATGCAGTACTTTAGGTTATTATCTAATATAAATGCATGTTGAAGTTTTTTCACAGTGGATTTATTATTTACCTACATAAATGTACAGATTCGCGTAAACGCGTTTTATCAATCCCAAGGCGCCAACGTTTATGGCATGGTTAATACAAAGTAAAAATAATAAATTGATGACTCAACGAGCTAAATCCAGAACATAATATATATTTATAAATATTGACTGTGTTAACACCCTTAGCAATGTCGTAAATGATTAATAACAGTATTAATAACAATATGTACAAATCACGAATTATTTGTCAAACAAATTTGGATAAGCGTTCTACAAATTAATTGTAATCCAGGAGAAAAAAACAGATTATAATTGTTGAGCAATCTACTTCCTAATGATAGCGCGACACTATCACATGTCACACCTTATCTGATGACCTTTATAACGTACAACTTATATTAGCCGGGTTATTGTTAACATTAGACGAATTATGCAAACTGAAATCGAGAGTGATGTATAATTATAACCGAGTGGCGTTGTTATGACAACACATGTACATTGTAATTATTATTTCATTAATAAAAAAGTATTGCGACAATAAAATTGAGAACATGATTTGTGATATTATACCCAGGGTTGTCAACAATATACTTTGTGGAGATATTAGCAATGTGTTAGTTAATTATGCATTTTCCTGTACAATACTGATTATTTAATTCAAATTTTAACACATACATTTGTATTATATTGTGTATTGAGAACTTAATAATTAATTATCAATTAGGATATGCTACGCATAGACATCCAACGGACATCCGTTAAAGACTTGAGTTATGTTTTTTACGCCGATCATAGGTAGCTCTTAAAATGAATCATAAAATTTTTACGCCCAACCCTGCCCCGGTGTGTAAAGGCTGGATCGAAACTCTATTGATATTAGAGCAAGCATAAAAACTTAGATTGATTCCAAATTGCTGTTTACGTGTGTGGTTGACCACAAACGTGATTTGGTCCAGAACTCCCGGCACACCGGCGCTATTGAATCACATCATGAATCATACGTGTTCAGTTAATATCATCTATAATGAATATAATATTACCAGGAACTTCGAAATGACATTAACAATTCCGAGTAACGCAGTGAAGCTATGCAGCAAAACAACGCATATTTTGTAGTACTCATAAAATTCGTACAAGTCTGTGCGCGATTATTGAAACCATTTTGCCATTGTTTAAAAAAAAGAAAGTTTTCGCTTATCTGTACATCAGTTTAGAAATAGCGATTGTTAAAATTATAAGACATACGTGTACGAGAATGTGGTTAGAGGTTTACGTAGTCTGTTGTGGTTTCCCGCGCTTTGGGCATAGCCGAAACTTTGATCACAGGACGTAATCTGACTTTGATTTCTTGTTCAGCTTTTTGTGGCCGTAAAAAAGGAAACTCCACATCCACTCTCAATTACCCCTTTATAAGATTTTGAAGCAGGTGAACCAAAACTTATGTTTTGATTTACCGATGCTTTGAGGTTGTTTAAGATTAAATTTATGTGGGGTTAATAATACCCCAAAGACATTTGTAATAGGAACTTTGATAAGCAACTTTGCCAAGGCTTGACATTTTGGTCGTATTCATAGTGAACGTTAAGTAAGCCTCCTGCAAGTTTTAAATATACCTGTATCACGCACGAAACAGACTAACATATCACCCATACTGACTCCAAAAATAAATGTAATCTTTCTATTTGACTCATCATTTAACATATGTTGTAGAAGAAGCCGCAGGTGGAAAGCTGGTAAAATACGTAAAATAATCATTAAAAGGCTCCTAATATTTTTTAGTTTCACAATGTATTTTAGTTGTTGGAAAATGTAGAACCATTTTTGGTTCGTTCGCAACCCTCGGAACGCATATCCAGATTCGTATGTGGTCAGTTAATTGACGGTTGGGTTCGGTTGTACGTACGAGTTGCATTTTGATATTAGATAACACTTTTGAATAGGGAACTTCAGATTAATCTTAATAAGATTAAAATTTTGCTGTCTCAATTTCGAATCTTGGACCCGTTGCAAGAAAGAATCACAGTGACATCCGGCGCCAAGTTTGCGAGGCATTCTGACTTACTTACTGAAACGTTTTTCTATTCGAGTCAGTTTTAACTGTTATTCGTAGACAAACTCATTTAAAAGCTCGACAAATGTTGTTAGTTAAATAACATAATTTTTTATTTGACGTAGATGTAACGCGTTACAAACAAGTTTGATGATTGGAGACATAAATAGCCGAGAAAGAGGGTTAAGCGATGGAAAAAATCGCGAGACGCCAGTGGACTATAAAAGATATCATTCTTCTTATTACTATCGAGTATGGATTGCTTTTTTACTGGTGCCATCGCGCAGTCATCGTTCTGCAGTGCGGCTTTTTGTCAAAATCATTTAGTCAGTTCGGGGAACTTGGTGAGCATCGTACAGTCGTCGTCAGCGCGAATAATTTAAAAGATTCGCTTACAATGCGCGACGTGTTCGACTATTTCATGTGTCGCCGGCACTTTTCGGCTCTTCGCGGGCACAGATTTTAATTGCTTTCTAAAATCCATTCGTCGCTCGATTCCCATGACGGTCGCTGTGAAATTGACTAGCACACGTAGATGCATGACATGTAGTTTTTTCGGTGGGTTTTTTGTGTTATCGACGAGAGATCTGGGCGTATGCAACGGTCATTGTGCCTCGCTGCGGCCGCTCGCGTTTCCTAACGCTCAGTAACACCGTGATCTTATTTCGATTCCCATTCACGGCACACTCATTCAAATTTAACGGGCGGAATCAATTTGGAGCGTTGTGTGACGACGACACATCGCTACCGGCAATAAAGGCGAACGTAATATCGGAGTGAAAGGGAACGTATCGCGGACGTATTAAGGATGAATGGATTATGGAATATTAATTATTGCGGCCGGCGCTCACAGCGGGCAGATACGATCGTGTATGCACATCAATCTTGATCCGAATTGTGTGTCGGCACCTCTTTATCGCCAACAAAAAAATCGAGCAGAGCTTTTTCACATGGTCACGGGCAGACAATGGGCGAGTGCGCATCTCTCTTGTTATTAAATTCGTATAAAATTAAATCTAATGTGTGATTCCAGTTCCGGTTGCGTGATGGGAATTTCGGATAACTGTTCGTCTTGAGATATTCTGCCAAAACAAATACGCGAGTGCTATTCGAATGCCAATGATTTCCATAATACTCAATGGCGCGCAGTCGGCCGGCCGAATAATCTCACGCGTTTTGTTGCACTAAATAGTGGTGTAGCGGGCGCGGATAATGGCGCGACGGATACTCTCATTAATGCGGCCTTCAATGCATCGATATTATTGATAACTTCTCTGCATCGTAAACCGCATAATTTACAGTGTGGACATTAAGAGGTTTGCGGCGCGGGCGCACATTTTCATCCAATTAACTGGGAGTATTTGTCAGTGGCCGTTGAGTAACGAGGTTCTATTGAGTCGTGCGTATGAGCCGCTTAATGGCCATGCACCGCCGAACTGTCGATGCAACGATCATTTTACTTAATTTACTTCTCGTTTCGCATGTCCGGGATGCGTAAGCGATGTATAATGCTCGTAAACAATGGTGTGATTTGCCTAATTTTGTTGCAAGAGTATTTCGGAGCGTTAGTACAAGTAGCTAAGTGCGAGTAATGGTAGACAAATGTTGGAATCGAGGGTCACGATGCGACAAATTAGACGCGAGCAGCGCTGGAAACCTTGTGTCTATTGCTCTGAGCGCAATTTAACTGCACCGCAACAGTGTTGAATATCAAAGTGTTATAGGTGCTGCATTATTCGGGCACATGTCTCTTTGACAAGATGCACGCACTAAGACTATTGTCTTTAATTTCGGCCAGCAACACATTTATGTCAGATGAATATTATAAGCTATTCGCACATTCAGTGAAAGCTCGGTCGACAGAGCTTTGGCACAGAGCATTGACATGGCCTCCCTGTCCATTGACCCGTTTTGTTTACTAGGGGAAGTGTCACTCATTTCGGCCAATGTAGAGTATGCCTCTATGCTTTCAGATACATATAAGACTATGGAATTAGATGTTGCAGTAAAAAAAATGGAATGACACAGATTGCGTTTAGTGTTTTTTTGACCATAGATTTGTCCGCTCTATGGATTGTTTAATCTGTAATATATGCAACATAGTATAATGGATACTAGGTTTAGATGTTGCGTCATTGCGCAAGCACGTTCGGTCCTAAACTAATTAATGATGACGCTGATATGATACTGGTACTACTGTAGGCTCGGCATTTTCAATCCTCGTCGATTAAACCCAAATTGCTATTGCCTAAGTAACGATACACATCTCTTATACTGGAAACTAATGGACCGGTCATGTTATAATTGCATCGAAGATGTTAGCATAACCTGAACTGAACTGGTCTGAACGAATGACTAGAAAAAATTAGATTTAAGTAAGGTACTTTAAGTAACTTACTTGTAACTTGTACTTTTTACCGGTGTAATTTAGGTCCGCATACACTATATAGGTTTAAAGAATTTATGTCTCTAAAGAATATTACATTCGCTTACAGATAAATTACAATTCACTAAGATAAACAATATGTCGTTTAGCGTAGCTTATATGAACATCTATTATTTATAGCGGATTTTATGGCGGATGTCTTAATTTTAGATATTTTACTGTTGATTGCTATTATCTTAATTAAATAGGCTATAAATAAAACAACCTATTTCCTAGCGAAGTGCTGATTTGACACAACCGGGCGAGTCTAGATCTCTAAGGAAAGGAAACTCGGTGGGCGTTAAAGACATGCAGTGTAGTGTAACAATAATTTATGTGAACATTTCTATCCGCAATTTATTTAGCAGGTGACGGTAGTCGTGAAAGGTGAGAGCGGTACTGAACGAATGAATGGGACTGAATCGATTAGGGACGCACTTATAAATAATGTTATCTTCCTAATATGTACCTTAATAGATTAAATTTTGATTTAGTAATAAAGTTAAACAAGTATGTAAAAATAAGAATGATATAAAGGTACCCATTGTTTCTATTTTATTATAGTTTAATTAGTCAATATAAGCTCGATGATCATATACGACCATGCTGCGTTTAGAATTTTGGAAAAAAATCCGTTCAGTGCCAATCTATTGTTACAATTAAGAGTTTGTGGTCTATACGCTTAAACATAAATTCTATTTATAATGCGTCAAAATAAATCTAGACTGTTTTGTTACCGGCATCATATCGTGTGACTTTCGATTGGATACTAATTTAATACTTATGATAAAAAATATTACAAGCGCAATGATTTCGTCACTTCATCGGACTACGCAACGACACACGCCAATTTCATATGTTTAACATAACAGCGTAGCAATTACATGCGTAAGTGGCACTTACGTGTGTGCAATTATCAGTGATACTTCAAATAAAAGCTCCGTACAGAACAATGATTGAATGTAGGCCGTAAGAGCGGACAATTAAACGCGTCCAGTCAATGTAATGATATGTTATGTAAAGAAAACGGGTTTACGCACACGATCTGGCTTCTTTGTTTTATTGTTTGTAGCTGGCAGTTTTATTCCGACATTTTCTCCCGGTCTACCGCGGCCTGAGGACCTGAAGGCGTTGGAAGCCGATGACCTCTGATTAATGGAAATTTATAGGGTGTATTTGTATACGTTATAACCAAAAACATTTGATTCTTTGATTCTTTCTAGTATATTTCATTTATATCGAGTATCTAACATGAAAGATCGAAAAAAAACGAAAGAACGTATCGAAGGTATATTAACAAAAAAAAACGTATTTTGTTCAGGTATCTATTATTGGTTATTTTCATCGGAAACGATTTACAATAAATTATACGTCATAAAAAATCTCTTGATCAAAGAAAAAAAAAAATTTTTTAATTTTTTTCAATTTTTTTTTGGGTTTTTTGAATATAGTTACGACGGCTTATTATAATTTTTTTTTTTATCTCTCACATTATAAGCATTTACTTATAGTGAAGATGACA
>DWNJ01000379.1:0-15824 GCA_018250275.1 Udranomia eurus | reverse complement strand
GATTATACTTTAAAGATTTTATTTATTTACAATTTTATTTTAAATTCCCATATAATTTCGAAGGCTTTATCAAAATAATTCCTCATAAGAATATTTTGTTGTTTTGTTTTTGTTTAAAATTTTGATATGAAAGTAAACGCATGATAGGTGAAGTTGATAACTTGTACCGTATGAATAGCCTTAAAATGACCGAAACCACAGCTGTACAGATGATACAAGGTTACTGGCACGTACCAAAAATGGACACCACGAAGAGGATATATATTTCAACGTTATAAAACATTGTTTAAATATTGCAAACGTCAGTATTCCCTATTGCCGCTATAAATAATATGTCGCACACATTTTTCCGCCGTAAACAACGATAAGGTTAGAATATTGCATATAAAATTGATGGCCGCTGTTTAGAGCGTCCATAAACGGGAACGCTGCGCTCGGCCTATCTCGATGATACGCCGTTAATACAGCCAAACGGTGCGGGCGTTTCACACGGAACGCGTTTTACATGTTGCGTTTTAATTATTGAGAGCTGGAACTCATCTCAATGCCACGATTTTAACACTGCGATGCACCGTGCATTCAAGTAATAAGGGAAATAGTGCAATTGGAACGAAAAGCCAGCGCAGATGTTCTTATTTGTTAAATTACAGTTCGGCTTGCTGAAAATGGCACGGTGGAAGGTTATCTTAATGATATTCCGTTAATAGCTTAAGATAATAAAGATTTCATACAAGATCACTTTATTTCATTTGATTAATTTTAAATACTATCCATAGCCATATACGATTATGAATATACTTTAGGTGCGTTCGAAAAGGTGGTAGAACCTTTTACGGTTCGACTCGGTAGACACCACCGCCAAACCTATTTCAGCCTTATAACAGCGGTCCTCGTGGTACTGTGTTCTGGTTTGATGAGTGTGGAGACATAGTTAACAGTAAATTTATATTTATATACTTAAATATATAAAAAGCGATTGCTTCATCGCATGAAGGTCCTTTTGCCCAGCCGTCTGTAGAACTTCAACAAAAGAAGTAAAACGTGCAAGACAATGAAGCTACGCAACTGTCACCTATTAGTCCGTTTTGATTGCCGTCCATCGTGTGAAGACTCCTCAGAGCCAACCCTACCGTACGGCGTATAGCGTATTAATACGCCGCTTACCGCGTTACGTTATGTTATGGTCGAGTTGGCTTCAGTAATTGTTTAGGGTTGTAGCGATATCGCTGGTAACTTTGGAGTTAATCTGTGATGATTTCTGAGTTACGAGGGATATAACGTTTACTTAGTTATCCAAATTTATGTCCTATGTGAGCTTCATAGGCGAAGAGTAATAAAGACGTAAATATGTGGGCACCTATTCCGTGCCTTAATATTAAAATAATATCGATGCATGTAGTAAGCAGTTCTAATCTTCAAAAGAGCCTCGTTGATCGATACGGATAATAATACTGTAAGTAGATTGATTATGTAGCAGCGCAATGGGGAGGTGAGGATCGAATCTTTGGTCATTTTTCATTGACATCCTAACCATCAGCCTGTCGTCTAATCTTAATATGTTCTATTAATTACTAGTCCATCCGAAATACGTAAAACCACCACGAGTTATCCTCCTAAGTCGAACTTAAAAAATAATTAAGAGATCAGTGACCATCGTGCCTATTGAAAGTACTTAGGAATCTCAGAATATTAAATTTACTGCCCAAAGCTTCAATGCACACATTATATCTATAATCTACGCCCAGTAAGTAAGCCTCACGCAATAAATTTTCATTACGTACCATCGAGCAACGAAATAAAACGCTCGCGCTCAGAGAGCCTACATTTTGATACTCAAACTTAGGGAAAGAAACTGCATTAATATTTTTACGATGTTCGTCTTCGGTCGTCGATTTTGATGACCTCTTCAGCCAAGCTCAGAAGCTTGTGTTAGGAGTGGGGTGAGTTAACGTCAATAGTGCAATGGAGGAGTGAGGATCGAACCCACGATCTCTCGATGGGAAGTAGCCCTGGATGCAGTTAGAAGTAGGAATTTTTTTGTGTGACATTTCTTGAGACAATTTTACTTAGGCTGAATATTTTTAGGTGGTCACCTCTTAAGATTAATTACTTAGTTACTTCATGTAAATCCCGATCGAAATATTTTGATGTATGTTATATGTTCAGGGTTCGGTTATCGGGTAAGTTTCTCTTCAAGACAGACTTGCACTTAATGCTCAGTATATAATTCTGTACCACCCGACATTGAGATCATCGTTTATTAGGTATTTTCTAGGGCAGTGTTAGAATACGCGCATTTGCTTTATCCAGAAAAATCAAAAAACTTTGAGTGCCGCTGCCTAACCCAATAACTCAGCAACACGGCCACTGAGCGGTGCTAAATTTTTATATTTGCGAAAGGAAACGGTTATGTTCAAAGTGAATTTGGCGGCAACGGGTCCCGTTAGGGCCGGAGTGTCCGGGGCCGTTTCGTAAGAAACTCTCCCCCGTTCCGTGTACTGAAAACTTTAAATTTTCGATACAAACTACGGTGATGTGAATTTAAAAATGAATTATATTCTTTATTTTTTAAATTTTATTTTATTTATATTTAATTTTTTTAATTATAAATAAAATAAATCATAATATTAATACGCGAAGCAAAAATTTTGGTTACACTTTTTACGACAATACACGGACGGAGGAGTATGACATTTAGCGCAGTCAAAGTTTACACGGACAAGAAGTGCAGCAAGCTAAATTTTCATATAATACATTAAAAATACATGAAATTAGTAAAAGAAACCATTACGCACACAACCATGCTTTTGACGCACACACGTATATAGACAGCTGTTATTTACGGAACGTAATTTTAATTTGAATCGAGAGACATACATGGGTAGTCAAAACATATTTCTTTATAAGTATTCTTATTTTTTTCTCTTCTTGACATCGCGCGTTTCGTGCATAGTCAACTAAATTATTCTATGAGTATATAATATAAATATTTTACTATTTAATAATTGAAAGAAATACGTTCGAAGACGATTTTTGTTGACCGCTAATCTTTAGTATCAATAAATGTATCAAAAATAGTATCAATAAATAAACAGACAATCAGTAAGTGTAGGTTAAGTTCCTCCGATCTCAAAATCGTACCTGCTCCGAAACAAACGAAAACTATGTACGAGTATATGACCGTGATCAGCATCTTCCCACGTTATTATTCTACCTAAGCTCAAGGAATATTGACCTATGAAATTGGATACTATGAGACCGTAGTGATTCACAAAATTAGGTGACATAGCAATGGGCACAAATTTGCTTTAACACAAATATTATTATCATATACTCGTATATAGGTAGCAAACGAACATGCAGTGCACCTGATGGTTGGTGGTCACTGCCGCCCGTAGATATTCGTAATCAACCTAAGACAGGGTCTATCCTTCTTAGGTCGACTAAAAATGTGCGACTGCAAGTCCATTACTAACCCTGAGGACTAGTTGGGAAGCTTCAGCTAATAATATCTCCCTTCCCTTCATTCAAACTGGAACACAGCAACAAGAACACTGCAGTTATAATTCAGAAGTAGGTGTGGCAGTGGTGCCCTGGAGTCAAACCACGAAATGTTGACCTTACAAATATACATAACTCGCGTCCTTAACGCGAGGAAAAACCTCTGTACAGTTACTATCGCCGAACACAAACAAAGCAAATTATTCGATATATATTCAATCAAGACTCTTATGTCACCGGTCTTGAAAGAATCGTGTAAAAGCGGACAGAATTCGAAATGCCCTCATTACATTAATGTCGGGGTCATTTAGACAATTAGACATTCCATCCAATGTCCACCAATAAATAAGCGTTGGCACTTGTGAAATAATGGTGATGGTTTTGAGAATTGTAAAACGATACGAATGTTAACTGAGAGCTTAGGATAAGAGTTTATTTCACCATTAAAGGGAAAAGGGGAAGGTCTAAGGGGGTAAAATAGGGGATTACAATTTGTATTAAACTGTTTATTTCTTTGGCCGTTTTGCTTGAAATATACATGTTGACTAAAAATAAAGCTGCACTATTTATTGGAATGCATTGTAATATCTACTAGCGAGCGAAGCTGCGGGCAAATGCTACTGTGATATATTATGAATGTGATATATGACTCATGGTCCTGAAATGGTTACTAGATTTTTTGTATCAATTTATTTTAAAGGACTTTTATATCTCTGTTCATGTCAGTCCTATTGTATTTTCTACAGCTCAGACGACAAGAATAACCAACAAAAACTTTTAAATCACTTGAAGTGACTCACACACGAAATGTGACGGCAATTTTATAGACTTGGAAGTAGGATCTGTCAACATTTTATGAAACTTACTGTCATCTAGAAATTAAGGAATTGAAAATTCACTATTATGTATTGCATAACAGTCCTGTTAGATGGAAGATAGGAATGAATTATTAACGTTTAATTTTATTTATTTAACGATTGTAATTAAAATTTCCATCTCGCTCTTTTAATAACAGTTTCTTCCGGTGTTATAATTATTTTACGAGTATTATTCTTACGGGGCTTTTTATGGTGAACACATTAATTTGACATGGCAATTTGGAGCAATTAGAATCGCCGGCCATGTCCGCAGACTAGTGAAATAAGTGTGACGGTCTTGTGAATTGTCAAACGAGGCCGGTATAGACCGAGAGTGTGTTATAAAAATATTAATTATGTATTATTTATAAAGACATTATAAGATATAGACCGACAATACGCGTGCCCGCTATGTTTTCCCAAGGCCCTCTGCTCGCGAAGTGTAGTCGCGGTTACGCGGTTACGCAAGTGAGACAAAATGTCTCTTTCCATTTCATTTTCATTCACGCTTCGAGCCCTTGGTACGCAAAAAATACTTGAAGCGGATTTATTGTGAAAGTTTTGTATTAATGCTCTCTTATCTCTTATAATTTCTTTGTCTTTGTTTCTACCTACTTAGTTAGTACTTACTTAATACTATAAAAATATTTAATATGGATTTTATACACATTTTTATGTAATTTTTCGTTCAACTAATCCGAGGATGTCAAGGCTATCAATCGTAATATGTACCTGAACCGCCACCTCTTTATTCTTAATACTAGTCTATTTAGCTCACAGAAAATAAATTACAACATACCTATTTACTAGAATCTCTCGAAACCTTCTAATGAATAAACTATTTGTTTATAGTTGCTAAATGCTGAGATCACGTATAATATTCATATTCGATATAACAATAACCTATTCACACGTAATATAACATGTATGCTTTTACATGAGTGCACTCCCAGGTCTTAGTAACACTAGTTCAGGAAACTGCCTACATAGGAGCACTACATAGGAGACATTAAAATCAAAATTTTCTGCTACATTTGCCACGACGCTCCCGAGCTACGCCCCATTGTCGGTTGTCGGGCATTAATCACCCGGAATGGCGGCCGTCGCCACCGACAGTGACATGTCGTCGGTCTGTCGATCGTGACACGTCTAATTTACTTCGATCGGGGCCGTTATTAATTTCTGGACGCAATAACTGTTTGAGTTTCTCTCTATAATCCATACTAGCCCATGGTAATATAATATACGCAAGATTAACTGTCTGTGTTAAATGTCCACGCTTAAACTGAACCGATTTGGTTGAAGTTTGGATAGAATTGGTTAATAGTTTGGATATAGGATATTTAGATATAGAAGATACGAAAAAACATAAGGTACTTTTTATTCTGAAAATCATGCATTAAAGAGGCGGAAAATCCCCCCTTTCCTCCCACTATTGATGTTTTTTTAATGGGGAATAACCCAAAAGTTTCTGCTCTACTTATTTTGTATTGCGGATAAAACGTGGGCAATTTTTTTAAATTATAAATGCGAAATGAATTATGTCCGTATTGATCTTTTCACGCTTAAACAGCTGAACCGATTTCGATGATATTTGTTATGGAGATAGTTAAGGTCCCAGGAACGAAAGACACATAGGAAAGATTTGATCATGAAATTCAGCCTTTAAGAGATGGAAAAGAAAAGGTGGTGGAAGCTTTTTTATTTGGGAAATAGTCTACGATTTGTTCTCGATTTACTTTGTAATGCGAGCAAAGCCGCGGAAAAAGCTAGTTGACTATAAGTCTATAACGTTTCATATTTTTTATCTTCGTTCCGTTTGAACTAGTCGTTAGTAATTGCTTCACACTTTCATATGTCAATTAGTTTAAAGTTTAACTCTGTAGGTTTTATCTGCATCAAATTAGTTTTCAATGTAATACCTAATCGGTATCAACTTTTTTGCTTATGTTGTCGGTTTATATAAATTAAACATAATAGTAGTGCTTGTGCGAAGTCGAACACTTTTCCGTTTTACTTATAACTGGTGTATTACTACATGACGTGAACTAATTTAACACAATGTCTTATGTCTTCTAAAGTATATCACTACATAGTATGAAACAAAATCGCTTCCCGCCGTCTGTCCATGTGTATGCTTAGGTCTTTAAAACTACTCAACGGATTTAATGCGATTTTGTTTAATTGATAGAGTGATCAAGAGGAAGTTTATATGTATATAACATGCATAATATTGAAAAGAGATACTGATTATCAGCATTGCACACATGCGAAGCCGGGGCGACTCACTAGTTATGTATCAATGTTAGCTTTCGGACAAATAAATTCTAACTAAAACAAATCACATTCCGAGCGTTTAGTATGCCAATCTAGGTACCACTGGTAAGCCTTTGTCTATTCATACACAGATGAAAGAACCCGAAAAATAACCAAAACATATTTATTCCCACAACCCTTATCAGTTTGTCGGCGAGTCAGTCAAAGGAGCGCGCAACGCATAAAAATGGCTATTTTTATTCCAATCTCGAGTGAGATAAATCATCACGATACATGCGGCCGCCGGCCATAATTTAGCGAGTCTCGTCAAAGTTTCCAAAAGCTATTGTAAATTCTGCTCAGTGAACAGCGTTTTAGAAAAATTCAGCAGTAAACAATGCGAAATAAGATTATAGGAACGCATTCACGAGTTTGGAACTGTTTATAATTCTATAAATGTGAGAATGAAAATTAAAGCGAAATAGCGAATTATTTAACGATATCATTCGGTTACCACTTCATGGTTACAATTCCAAATATCCCGTAGGAATTACTTTTTCCATCTTTTCCATCTGTTTACTAAAACAAAATCTAAATAAATAAAATCGGTCTGGTCTGCTTTAACGAATATAGTAGTGTGACAAGACACGAACTGCTTATGCAGTCCTTAAGACTAGCAATGCATTTATGGTTAATTTCTGGTTAGATAAGAAATAGATTCAATGGTGTATTTGAGTGGTATTGATTACTTATTAAGTCAAACATTCAGAGTTAACCTACCTTTACTTAATAGAAATATCACCATTAGCGATATATCTTCATAGCAACAAGATAAGGGGTCTATGCTACAATTCACCGAGTCTCGTCAAACTTTCCAACGGCCGCAGTAAATCCCGGGCAGCGTGCTAGCATTTTAAAAGCCTCACCATTTTGTATGCACTCGCACGCAGTATATTAATCAGTGCACAGTGGTCGGTTGTCGCTCACACGCCGGCCAATTTACGATATGTTCTGTCGTGCTCGTTTTTGTCCGGCGACCCAGCCACTAAACCGCGGTGCACGCTCGCTCCAATGTTTTTGTTCTATTATTTAAATTTACACTCTAAGGCACTCCAATTTTAAGCCTCAAAGCAGGCGGTTAGGGTAGAATCTATTGTGATCTATTTGATATTGGTAGAAGATGACCACACTTATTAGGTGGAGTGCAAGATCAGCTTACTCCTGTTATTAACGCTAGTTTGATTGACTTCAAACTGAAATTCTGTTCTATTCGAAATTGATTGCATAAATATGTATGTGCATATTGTTACAATAATTTATGCCTTCAAGTTCATGTTATTATTAAAGCAAATTTTCTATTTTTGAAGTGAAATTTTTATAGCGCAGTTTGGCACGGGAATATCTTGGTTGGTGACGTCAACGAAACATGCTCACGTGTCATATAATTAATAGTGTAGTATCTGTACAAATAAAGTTTAATTTCGTTTGTCAGATAAAGTACATGTAGAAGTAGGTACTTGTTTTATGATGACTACAATAGGCCTACTAGAACGTGCCTTATGCCTATCTGGAGCCGACGAAAAAACTTCTATATAATATGCAGTATGTGCACCTTTATGCCTATGAATTGATTTACGCCATGTTTCTTTGCTGCGGCAATAAAAAAATCTGCACTGTCAGTCTCTGCAAGTGACGGCACCAATTTGCGGGCGCACAATGTAGGTTTTGTCTGGTAGATGAGATGACGAAATCAGCTATGTCAATATTATCGAAGTTCCGTTCTTTACCAAGCTGATGCAGCTGGGTTAGCGATTTCTAGATCGCGCTTTAATATCAAAGTTGAAACTTTGATTAATGAAGTCTAATATAATAAACTAATAATAAAACGTAACACAAGTTTCATTGAACTTAACTGGAGATATCACAAACACTGGTTGTATGTATCAAGAATTTTAGATTTTTTAATTCACCGTTCTTGAAATATAGCACAAACTGTGCCAATTTTATTATAGACGACCTTACACGCTCTCAGTCTACTGCATCAGCGCAATGCTTCGCCCTTTTTTTAATTACGCAAAACCCAACTCACACTTGGCCGTTCTTTGCCAGGTCGTGTAAATACCCTGTCAGTACCTTGCCCGTTAAGCCGGCCCATAAATAATTTATGTCTCGCCGCGCTCCGATTTACATAATAGACAGCGTTCAAGTTATTGATGATTGTTGTTTGAAACAAGCGTTTCGCGGGGAATTTTTAATGGTCCGTATTTCCCACGGAAGCGACTGACAAGAACGCGCTGCAACTCGTTTGAAAGGTGGCAGCTCTGTGTTATATTACACCACCTGGTGTCAAGACATCTAGCTCTTTTACCTCACCCAGCCCTCTTATACCATCATCAGACGCAATCAAGTGCTAACAACTTTAACCATTTGGCGTTTTATCTATTCCAGTACATACGCAATGTTATGTATTTAATTTGACTGGTGATAGCAGGATGCACGGGAAAGGTCATTCGAACAAGCACGTGTGACAGAAGACGCTTTCGTATTACATTCAAACCTTGTATTACCTCATACAAGGAAAAGAAATCCTATCCGAGGACACGCATGCATACACATGGATGAATTGCTGATTTTAAGACAGTTGATTCACTTTAATTAAAAACTGTCACCCCTACCGGCCCTCTCAGGTTTATTCATTGTGAAATGTAACAACCACAGAATATATAAGAATTGCCCGCTTACTTGCTTCTTACTTTACTTAACATTTGCTCTCAAACATGTGCATTACTCGTGAATAGGTTTTTTTTGTCCGTCCAATAAGAAGTATTGTGATATTGTCAAGACAATGAGAGACAATGAAAAAATAGCCCAAAATCACCTAACGATTAAGCACTTTTTCCAATCGTCAGTTATCGTTTTTGAGTCTCGCGTCGGTCCTACAAAATGTACGAAAGCCACCCACAGAAACATTTAATGATAAGCTTAGTGTCAAAGTCTATATAAAATGACACTTTTAGTTATCGTTAAATGTCTCTGAATACGTCCGTGACAACAAATGCTACAAATACATTTTAAATTCGTAACCGGGCGTCGAATGCAATTAAAACTATATTTTCCGTGACACGTGACAATACTGTGTACATTTCACGTGTCATGTCACGTGCCCGCTGTCAATTACTATATCTGTGCAGTTTTTTTTTGTAGTCGGATCGTATAGTGTATAGTGTGCATAAAACAACAGGAAAATATGCACAATTATATCTAAATAGTTAAAAGCAGTCATTGAGCGCGTCCGTTTGTGAATTATATTACTTTTTTTTATTAACTTAAACCTGATATAAAAATAACAATTTACTTAATAACGAATGGTTATTATGATACGGACGATAAGTAAGTTGTGGGCTTATGGATGTTACAATTTTGAAATATATCATAATTTATTAGTACCACTTTGAATGGCAATTTAAGTATACATTTTTAAACATTCATTGTAACGGTAGCATGCGTAGCTCAGTAGTGAGCTAGCTCAGTAGTGATCAAGACACCGTGGGTTCATTCCCCACTCGCCTCTTAATCAATCTCTTAACAAAATTAACATTGCTAGTGCTGATTTGAAATGCTATGAGTTAAATAAAATAAAAAACATGCCTACACCATAATATTGACAACGGACAGTGCGATACATTATTTTCATCAACACCAATTGCATGGAACGAATTAAGCCGATATCGAAAACAAAACGATAATCGAAGTAACATACGAATACAGAAAGATAAAATATTGACAAGATAATCTACATCAACAGTTGCTCAATGTTCCAGCCCATTATTATTTTATTTCAAAAATTGCTAACCGAAGAGAATGACAGCGGGACACATTTGACACGTGTCATGTGTCCGAGTAGGCTGTCAATTAGCAGTGTCTGTCTGTCTGTGTTTTTTTAATGTCGCCACATCGAATACAAAGTGCTATTTTATTACATGCGAATTAAGTCAATATTTTGTTATATTCTTATGTTAAATGTTTGCACACAAACACTCATACACACACGCGCTCAAACACACGCGTACGCATACTTACACACGCACACATACACCCAAATACATTCTTCATTTGGCTCCTTAAATTTTCCCGAACTAAACTTTGTTTTAAATATTGTCTCTTATTGTTGGATAGTACCTATAACAATGTCTTGTGAACCTTGCTTGAAACAGATTCCAATAAATTTGATGCCCATATCGAGGTAGTTGTGAAAAAAATTTGTATTCCGCCATTTTGTTGGCGACATATTAAATTTGCATATTTTTTTCATAGTATTCTACTAGTCAAGCCCTATCATTTGATACCCATATTGAGGTAGTTGTGAAAAAAAAAATGTTACCGATATTTTATAGCGGCAGGGATTTTGATTTTACAATTAGGTATATAGAATTATATTGTCATCAACACCAAAAATGTGTACCAAATATTAGATAAATCTGTTAACAGAAAGAGGTCAAACTTCAATTACTAGATTTAACCCAAAGAAACAAATAAATAAACAGGGCAATCTAAATAAATACGTTTAAAATATATTTGTAGTCGCGAAGACAATGCGTAATTCTTCGAAATTAGTTTAAAAAAACCCTAACATCGGCTTCAATTGAAACGCGCATAAGAGACAAATTTGTTTAAAATTGACGAATATATATCACTTCCGTAACATCGAATGGTCAGGAAACGACCACTTGACCGTACAGCGGATCACAAAGGTCTTTCTTTCAAAAATGACAAAAACGTCTAAAACGCTGCATTGCACTTTGATCTTTGGCTACAAGCGATAGAGTTTAGAGTCAAACGTGTCAGAGTCAATACTGTGTTGCAGGTTGTATGTTTTACGTGGTTTTACGGTCAAAAGCCCACTTGTGTATGGAAGTCTTGGTGTAACTCGAGCCGTTTTATTTACTTTACAAATGCATATTTCATGTTTGAGACAACACTTTAGTTTAACGGGTGGCGTCAAGCAGCTGCTTCGCTGAAGTGTCGGTTGTTTACGTTGAGATCTTCATTAGTTTTTACAAATATAAATGTTTATGAACGACAGCTAAAATAATTGTATGTATTTAAGTCTGAACATTATTTTTAGTTTCATTTATGAAAATGTCGTTAAAATATTAAATTACATAAATCTTTAAAGTCTAAAGGTTATCCTTCAAAATCTATAAAACGTTTATCCTAGAATATGGAATAAAAACATAGAATCGTGGCATTTTCTGATTCGGAAAAAGTTTACGAAGATCGTAGGGACATTAAAGAAGAACTTACTTCTATTAAGTAAGAGAAAATGTAATAAATAATAAATTCGATTAAAAGATGAATTATATTAATTCGCAATAATAGGTTAATAGCTGTTTAATTTGGAGTTGGAAGAGAATTTGGATTTGGACCCATTAGCCTGTAACCCATAACCACTTTAAGACTTTCCCGCTTTTAAGCCATTTACCCCGGAATTATTGAGAAAGAAATTAAACTGAAATATCCATTTGAAACACGCCAAGACAAACGCATCCACGTCCTAGCCGGCCTTGCGACTGCGCTAACGACTTTCCGTTCCCATTGCGAGCCGCTCGTATACATCCACGTCACGCAGTGATTTGCGGACTGACAGCTGACACACACGGACGTGGTGATTGGCGAGCATTGGCAACCTCGTCTGTGTTCCACTGCTGGGCATGAGTCTTTTACCGGTATTGCAAACTCCGCCACGCTTGTCCAATGTACTCGAATATTGGCGAACGTAGAACAAAGAGATTTAAGGAGATATTCGATTATTAATATCTATTTTAAATATTATTATACAGATTCTGTGTACTCTATATGTATCTCTTCAAATGATTACGAATATTTAACCTTTATCTGATATGTATACCACTTACTGCGTAGCCTAACATTTCCTGGAATTATATAGAACACTCTGTTTAAATTTATAAAATTCCTATATACTACAACTTGTGCTGCAGCCTACTCCATATATTTTACTTTACTCCCTTCAGTATTGTACGCTGTTCGTGTTCGCTAAACACAGCGACCGTGTGTCGCCCGCGTTCAAACAAGTAGCAGTTAAACAAAGTGGCAAATGCCACGCGCATACAAAGGGCTGGATATGCTTCGCGTTCGTCTAATGAACTATTTGAATGTGGGGCTCATTGGCCTCGGATAAATAAACAAGTAATGTGGCCACCGTACGCAACCAAATCTGCTGTTTAAACCTGCTTAAGATTTATTATATTTACGTTGATATTTTGTATGAATTTATAAGTATTATGGGACAAGTATTTTTTATGGAGATGTATTGAATAATAGATACGTGCAGGCGTTATTTTATTTGGTTGACGTGGTCTGTAGACGGAAACTTGTAGATTAATACGTTATTCTATTGTATAGTAAAACATAGATGGAATACTGTTGTTTGTGTTCCCTGGCTCGCAGTACCCAGTGTTGTTTGTAGAAGAAGATACAATATCCCTGGCCTGTATACATTTTTGTGCGCACTCACTCTTTTAGCATATTTTTTTATGAATCCTGAGATACCGATTCTTGTCCCTCGATCTACAATGGCCTGAAAAAACTAAATCTGATGCAAGTGAAATAAAACTGTAGTGTGTACAACTAATATATGACTATATGACTGCTCTACTATACACAAAAGATTTAATTTATTTACTATACTCTAAAACCGTACTGCACATCAGTGCGTCTCGTTACTTGTAAGCTATATCCGATATCATGCATCGACAGTATTATAGCAATTTAATACAATGTATATAAATCCGTAAAATCATACAAGGAAATATTGCTACTCTACTAAACAATACAATTTCAAATTATCAACTCAGCCCTAAATCCGTGCTGCACATCAAGAGACATCGTCCCTGTCAGCGAGGCAGACGACGTCACGCCTCGACATAGATAGACCAATTTGGACGAATCTCTAAAACCAAACAACAAAATATGACTATTCTACTAAAACGTTAACGTTTATTAACTTAACCCTAAACCCGTACTGCATATCAACTCGCCTCGTCACTTGTCAGCGAGTCCGTCGACGTCACGCCTCGACAGCGTCATTGCATTTTGAATGAAACTGTAAAATCAAACAACGAAATATACCTACTCTAGTAAGCTGTATAGGTTCAATTTATTAACTCAACCCTAATAACACATGACTATTCTACTAAAACGTAAAGGTTACGTGTATCAACTGAACCCTAAATCCGTACTGCCATCAGTTCGCCTCGTCACTTGTCAGCGAGTCCGTCGACGTCACGCCTCGACAGTGTTATGGCAATTTGAGGCAATTTGAATGAAACTGTAAACGTTGTAAGGGACAGCCGTGGCGCGTAGGGATCAACAAAAAATAATTAATGGCCCGACTAATGAATACGCAGAGTTTACAGACGGGTACCGTCGGCAGAGAAAGTAAATTGTTCATATAATAAATGTAGATTTACCAGAACCTTTAGGAGTTTAGAAACGGAAATTCTCATTATACTTATACTACGAGCCGCCTGCGTCTAATGTCTAAATCTTACACATTAAATTATTTGATTGTTTAATGCGACTAGACTTTATACGCCTCTAAAAGACTTTTGATGATGGGTCAGTCAGTCAGTACGTCACTCAGTCAGTGAGTGAGTGACAAAATTAAGAAAGTTTGACTACTTATAATTTTTAAATTACTGGTACTACTATTACTACTTAAATTGAATGAAATATACTGTGTTTATACTATGCCTGTTTGTTTACTGAAAATTGAGGCTTCTAGTTAGTATCCACAACGAAGTTATAGGAGGGCTGTTTTTCCTTCATGTTCCTCGGTCAATTATTTAAGTCTATATGATGTATCCAATATCTAAGTGTGATTGTTGTTTATTTTTTTACTTATTATAAATAATATATCTAGCAGATGCCCGTTGTTGCCGCTGCTCGTATGAACGCACAGGGACATGAACTTAAAAATGCGAGAACTTTCATATAAGTTTCTCCCTTTCTCATCACTTTAGGGGCTGAAGTTCCTGTCTACATCGTAAAATGAGTAACTAAATTATATTTCACCTCAATCGCGGGTAAATATTTAGAGATATCGTAATGAGTCAGTCAGTTAGAGAGTCAGTGGTGTTTCGCTTATATATTACGCATGTATATATATTGCCCATAAGTAATACGGTATATTCTGTACACTAATACTTGCTACAAACACTAATATCTTCTCTGCGGACGGTACCTCACTCCCCCGGGCGAAGTTTGTCGTGATTTATCCGCGCCATTTCCGCCGCGCCTGTTTAGCGAGCTGCGGTGAATTAACCCGACGTTTTGCATACTACTGGATTGACAGTTCATTTTATTTATATTAAACGATGTTTAAGATATTTTAAAATGTAATGGATGAACTAGTGGCTGTACATGATTAATGTATATTATTTAACACCTTATACGTTGTCAGTGCTGATGTTTGTCAGATATAGTCGTTGGACTTTGTCGAAGTCTTGCTTCAATGTATCCAATCACCTAACCAGTAATTCTATGCGCTGTTTTTGACGATTTTTGACTATAGTGCAATATAGCTATTAAAATAGCAAGTGTCTAAAGCATACAAAATCAAATTTTTTCTCTTTATTAAACATCGTTTCTATTATCGTCAGCGGCTTTAAAGTTATAGACAAACTCAATTCCAAGTAAAGATAACAGCTAAATTACAGAGCATCCCCTCCGACCTCCGAAGTCATTTCCAACTGCACACTACTTCCGCAGATAATCTCGCTCGCATACATCACACTGATCCCACAAATAAATACATGGGAGCCAATCCTCCTAACAAGAGTGCAAACAGGCTGTTCAAACACGCCAACTGAAATATTGCCCGTTTAGCCGGCCTACCGCTAACTATCGCACAAATTAGACCTACCCCCAAAACTAACACATCATACCACAAGCGAAAACGCTCGCAAGCCACTCGAAAAACGACCTTCTGGCAAACGCAATAAGGAACAGAGAGCTGCCGGTGCAAATGTGTTTGCAAACCCCGGTGCCAAGGTAGCAAACAGCTTTGCCACACAATTCTTGCCCTTACTCCCTTGTGATAGAACTTTTGAAAGAGGTATTCCCAATTGCGACGATAGGATATCCGGTATAGTTTATTATTATAAGCTTAATCAGAGGAAGTTTAGTTTC
>DWNJ01000378.1:0-15853 GCA_018250275.1 Udranomia eurus | reverse complement strand
TGTAACATAAAGGAAATATATTTAAACACGATAGATATATCTCGTACAGTAGAATATGAGACCTATATATGGTACAGTCACAAGCACTCGTATTTGAGAAAAATATTTCAAACTATGCGAAGTCGTTTCATCAAATAATCGAGCAAAACATTTGAATTCAATTATTACACTGACCATAAGAACATATTAATAGAGTAAATAATTAAAAATTACAAAGAGTTCTTAAAATAGAATTATTACAAAAGCGGGATAAGTATCTAGTACAATTTCAAAATATGGATATTAATAAAATTTTCACAAGTTAACAACATTTAACGAGTCCCATCGCAAACTTTTGGTGTGTAGAAGTAGATTTCTCTTGCCTACTAAATATGTAATCCAAATTCGGTAATTTAATTAATTTCTGCTATTAGTTATTTCTCTTTGCAACTTTCAAGTTATCAATATTTTGCTCCATATTGTGTGAAACAAATCAAGATATTTGAAGCACCAGATGAATATCATCTGTGACTGGGACTGTTAAGATTAGGCCTCATTTACTAAGGGCCGTAGCTATCTGAATTCAGCAGTTCCATAATAATTCTCTAGGATCCTCGAATTTATCGTTTGTTTAGTCATTGCCGATGGGACACTGATTCCAATATTTTCGCGAGGACACAAGTTTCGATTCATTTGTATGAACTGGTTTAGTTTCATTGGTCCTATATTTACTGATTTAAATAACAACTCCTCTCAGATACTTAATCTATTATCTAATCTATGGTTTAGCAGCAACTTCTATTTACCGTATATTGCATATTATTATCACATTCTTGACGATCTTTTTTTCTTGTTTTTTTTCTATGATATACATATTTATTTCGATTTTCAACACATGAATGATTTTGAAGCAAATATGTATATGTCGTATTAAAAAAAAATCTTTACATAAAATTAAGCTAGTGGTAAAAAAGTAGTTAAAGATAGTTTTTAATGTGACTTACTATTTTTAGTATGTAACTGATTTTACACCACTAGCTTATTTCACAACGCTAAAATGAAATACGTTTATTACAAAAGGATGTTTAGCCGGCTCACAAACCGACGACAATTTTAAGTTTCATGCTTCAGAGTTTAATTACAGTTATAAAGTACGTGTTACATTTGCTTTCACTTAGGAGCGCGTTGTCTTAGCAGCGCATTAAGCAGACATACATTTTATACCTGCCGGAATACCTATAAATAGATTTTCTCATAGTTTTTATCATTGTTATTCGATTGTCTTCGATTCGTGAATCTAACCAATAAACTTATTTTAATTTATTTGTAGATCATTATTAATATCAATATCAACTTATTGAATATGAATCTATTACAAACTACATAACATACATTAGGTTATAATAACTTCTTGTGATAATGATAGACTTCGATGAGGACTCTGATAACTTCTAATGAATATAGGCATTTAATCGCATTAGACTAATAATATAATATTGAAAATATATCAAATATACTATAACAATTTGTTACACATAATATTATTGCGCGTCACAAAGTTACTGGTGTCTCGGGGAACGTGACCAAGGCGTAGAACAAAGACGTCGGTACCATATGTTTGCTTTCCAAAAAAATATTCGGGTTATTATTCGAATATTTCACTACGTACTTCTGAAAATTATTAGAAGTATGTAATGTTATATACCAACCTAATTATAATTAGTCCCAAAACAAAACTGTGTCTTCCATACTCAACATTTAACCATTATGACTCAGTTTCGTTTTAATGTTATACGATTTTACAATTACTAAAGGCAGTTTATTGCCAGTGTAGATTTTGACGACTATAAATGATTTTTATGCCACGAAAGAGGTAAATATAAAGTAAGTAAAAATACGCAATGTACGCTATGTACGCTAAATATTTATTAAAGATTGAGACGCAACTATTAAAATATTGATTTATATCTCAAAACTTTTCTCTCTGTGAAGCTTTTGTTTGAGCATTTCTTTGACATATCCTTTTATTACTATTATATAAGTAATTAATTGCAATGCCTAACTAATCACTCTCTCCTATCTCGACGTCTCCATCCTGCATCTCTGTCACGTGCTCCAAAACTCCAGCTAGTTCAGATACTTCGGCTACATACTAAATCCAAGATAACAGTTCAACAGTAACAGGATCAAAAATTTTGAAATCTTGTCTCAAAAGAACACTGGAGTGAGGATACAATCCAAGATCAAGTTTTCAAAACTCAAAATCCTTACTTACATCTTGGACCCAGGTTATAAAATTGTCAATTGCAACAATTACAACTAAAATATTTAAAAAATATGTACTCTTCTTTCCTACTTCTTAGAGCAACAAATGAATCTTATCAATCTATGGATGAAAACTAAATAAGTCCTTTTAAAGGATAACAAGCGACATTAATAAATTGTATTTGTCTTTTATTTCGAGGTAATGATTTCTAATGACTAGCAGCTTATGCATTTTGTGCTAATACTTCGTTGTGCTCACAAAGCACGTCGTTATTATTTCCTATACGTAAATATATGTAAATTATGATATGAATGTTTCAAACTGTCTTGAAAATTATAGTTCTATATGTAATTTGTAATTTTCGGAACTGCTCTTCTCCATTTTAGAATTGCCTCAGATGTGTGTTGGAATATTGTTTTAATAACTGCTTCAGAGGCAAAATCAGATGTGTGAAACTATCTATATCAGTGAATATTCTTATAACATAATGTTCATGTAACTACACTACTACATCATAATATTGTAAAACAAATGCAATGAGTGTCGTTAATAGACTTGTTAATTCCTTGAAAGCTTGTGTTTTTCAATACTTTTGATAACATATTAATTAAAAACCAGTTTAAAATTCCCATAGGTCTTGAGAAAGACAATGAAAGGGAAAACTGAATTGAAATTATTATAAACACACGTGTTTATATAATATATATAATATAATCAATTACAAAATGAAAGCAATACAAAATTTAGAAACAATAATTCACAAAAACCCGTCTCGGGTGCCATAAATGTTTCTCATGAACAATTTGAAGCATTCATAATTTGTAACACCTATATCTTAAAGGCAATGATAGCATGATGCATAACATCCAGTATAACGTACATCGAAGGTTTATGCCGTATCTATATAAATAAAGAGATAGGTACGACCAGATATAGACAAAATCTTCAAAAACACACGCAAATAGACAAGAGTCTTGAACACTTCGTACATCACTTCCAAAATTTGTCTTGCCATATTTGAAACAGATTGACTTGGTCTCACAATTAACATGGAAGCGTAAAATATATAAGTACCTAAAATTAAATTTCTAACATACACCTACTTTGAATCAATAATAGTATATATGCTTTAACGCAGCCCCTTGTACTGTAGCATTGTAGTAAGAACTACACTAACAAAATAAGTTCGCATGAGAAGTTTGCCCTTTTTTATTATTCTCATGTTCGTAACTCACAATTCTAACGGAACGCTGGTGGATCTAATTGTAAAACCATTTTTCTCATATATTTTTAATCATTGGCAGTTTTTGTTACCGTAAACTATAACAATTAAAATCTATGCCAGCGCCCAAGTAGCTCTTTAAATAATTTATTTGAGACTAAATAATATGTAAAACAATATAAATATTATTAATGTCTATTATAATCCAATGATTTTACCTCAATAGTTGTACCTATATAATTATTCAAGGCGTGTTTTATATAGCATCCATCTATATTGAAATTTGTAGTTGATTGAGCATGGATAGATGGAAGACTCGAGCAAATAAATGATCTTAAAGAAATTTTACAACTAGACCATATATCAATACATTACGATACGACTATTTTACATACACACGATTAATATATCCAAGACATCGATAATAATAACACAGGTTTAAATAAAATAGACGGCAGCGCTACTTTAGATGGAAATTAAAATTTAGGATATTTTATATAGTCAATTTTATGAATATATATTTAAAACGTGAAAACGCGGAAACGAACCTGAAGTATGCGTATTAAAAAATTTAAAATATTCGGACAAAAATTAATAAAAAAAATATTTTGGTTTTGAGATGTCAAACATGGATTTCTTGTTTCTTTTGGTGGAAATAAATGTTCAACGTTAAATATCCCATATGTGCCAATAATACCATGCCATACATTAATATAATTTGACGAGACATAAAAAGCTTTAATTTTTTTGTAATAAAGTAAGTATGATTGAAAATGTTTGACGACTTACACGAATATCACAATTATATAAATTGTGATATTCCACACATGAATATTGAATACATATGTATCAGATAACAAACAAACGAAGATGAGGCACAAAATATAAATTGATTATTATCCAAAGGCATTTTAACGTTCCCTTGAATCTTGAAAAAATTGAAAGAAAAAGAAAATGTTCCACGTTGAACTAAAGATTTAAGAAAAAGCTTCAATAAATAAAAGCTGGGTGAAGAGGGGTAGGAGGGTGCATACGGGGCTGCTTGTCCAGAGGCGCGCAGCAAGTCGGCTCGCAGCAGGCCGTGCTGTAGGGGGCGGGCAGAAGAGCGTACTGTGCTGGCGGCCCATAAATTGCCGGTGTCGCTGCAAGTTAAAACGCACTTTGTAGAAAGAACATTATTCCAGATGGTACAATATTATAAGGTTGGTAGCACTGTAACATCCTCTACAATAGAAGCAATGCTTCTAATGCTTAATCTTGGAAACGTTTAAGGCATCTTGCTCGTTTGCTTCTAGTGTATATAAAATACAAAGACATAGGTATACGCTTCTAAGAATTTACAGTATGTTCAACTTTTTATAAGTAAAATGAATAAATATTCTTTAAGCTACAATCCGATGATAAAGATAATGATAATACTTTAAACAATCACATTTGTACGTCGACACTCTGCTGTTAGAAGGTAAAGTATTCGACGGCTGTAATGGTAAACTAAAGTCCATCATATTCAAAATGAACGTACTATCAAACGGTAGAGGATAAACAGCGTAGGGTGGCGGCGGAAGCTCGCACGGGGCGCAGGGTTGGAGCGGTGCGATCGGTGGCGCACACAGCAGCTGGTAGCACAGAGGTGCTGGCAGTGGCGCTGCCTCTGACGTTATCACTGGCAGTTGGCTCATCTGCAATTGATTTATATTTGTATTCATAGATACAATCAATACCTTACGCTTAAACTATAATCTTGACTAGAGGACAATAAGAGTAGACTAATAAATTAGTTACGTAGTTACACACTTGATAATTAGTTTTAAAATCAAAGATTTGAATGTTAGTAATATAAATTCCTAACGTATCAATGTTAATATACACATTTGTATTGTCAAATACAAATAAATAATTAAATTAAATAAATAAATAATATAAATATTAATTACTTTACTGCCAGTTCCGAATTGGCTGGTCTGTGATTTTGATCTCTGATTTTGTAATCTATATAAATATATAAATAAATTAATTAATAGTTTTCAGATAATAAATATACTTTTTTACCTGTTTCCTCACAGCTTGTGCTACGCGAAGACGTCCTAATGGCGAGAACATTACTCCTCCACTCTGTAAGAATAAAACGTAGGACGATATAGAACAAGAAGGTTATCATTTAACAAACGAAGCTACTTTAATTTCCTCGTAGAAAGATCAAGACATTTATAAACTCCTTATACAGAACATCTACCTATTTATTCATCGTATCACCAAAAATTAATTAAATGTTCAGTAATTGTTTAAAATGAAAAGTTGTTTCATTTCGTATATATAGTACGTGCCTGCTTTAACTAGAAAGGCTCAAGATGCACCACCCCACCTCATAGACTTCCATAACCAATGACAAACAGATCTAATATTTTGACTGAGGACTAAGATGGAATAAAAAAAGCCTATCATCCAAGTCTCAGCATCCGGTATTCTTTAATTATCTGGATAAAAATAACAGTATCTCCCCCAACTCAAACTATTCGATTTCCACCATGAAATATTATTCTCTCGTACATTCCTTTGTTTATTATCATTGCGTGAATAAATTTTGAACTCAAGCATAAATTAATTTTGAATTCTAACTCAAAAGATGGAATATTTCGATCGCGGCAAACAATTTCCGGTTGCTTTTCCGTCATTATACAAAACATTTCTAAACATTACACCGACGGATTCAACCCCTACGTGACCTACATTCTAAACCAACCCGAATCAATGCGAAATACCCTGCAGGCTTGAGCCTTTCATTTTTTGGTATTATAATTATCTGTTAATTTTCAACACCTTTTTTAAGATTACCGTTTTTCAGTTAGATTACATTTAGTTTTAGTTTTACTTCTCCTTTTTTATTTCTAAAACAGATTTAACTAGAATTAGAGCAACATTCTCCTATACATGAAGTTCTAAGGGTGTTGATGGGGCTAATATGATCCTCCAGCATTTTTTGACTACTAGCTTTTTCTAAACCTTGCTTCAGCTCATTTGTTTTATTTTGACAAGTCGACATACAACTTTGTACTCGGTGACGAGGGTTTGACGTTGGGTACAGAAGGTAGAAAATGGATCTATTTGATAATTACTGAGACCGATAGTTTAAGTCTTTTTATGTTCCAAGCATATCGAGTAAACTGTGTGCTAAGTTTGTCAAAAGCATGAATTATTATCAATTGAACTTTTTTCCGAGTACATTTCGTTTCATTACAATAGCCTGTATACGTGACCCTCGTACCAAAATCACGCAATACAACGCCACAAAAGGCATACGAAGTTCAGCCAATAAATAACCCTAATAGAATCAATTTAGTCAATAATATTTCTTTGGAAGCAACCCGAGCGGCAAGGGCGTATGTGGCGTGCAGGGAAAGGCACTTAGCTTATTGTGTTAGGGGATCGATTCTAATGTCCGCGCGGAGGTGCGAGCGATTTCGCTGGCTTTTTGAATGTAGGTCACATGTTGTGTACTAAATATTAATCGCGGACACGCGGCACTTATTATTTTTTATCTTTCCGCTGTAAAATGGTGATTTACGAAAAATTGTGATTTTCAAATATTTTTTAGTATCCGTTTTAAACATCGATTTTGATTTGGATTTTGTACATTTAAGGTATAGTAAAAGTTTACTAACGAAAAAATAATTGTATTATTCATAACTCAAAAACAACCCAAAGTTGATTAAGTTGCAAGTATTCATCTGAAGACAAATTAAAAAAAAAACAAAATAAACGAAACTAATTACTACTTTAATTTTAAAATCGAATAAATAGAAGTAAAAGTCAACGCTTCATTAAAACGGAATTAATCCAGTCAGCAAACATTTTATTCAAGTGGTTTGTTGTCACAATTTTTCAAGGTAGGCCTCAAATGCCAGCCATGTGACATTTTCCTGACATTTCATGAAATCTCTACATAGAATAATGTGACTGTATGTAATTTCAAATCATTTGCCATGGATTTGAATGAAATTTCGTTCGAAAAACTTACTTTTATTTTGTTCGTTATTATGTCCATCGCCATACCCGAATCAAATAATAAAAAATTGTACCAACGGGATTGAGTATTGTGCTGGAGCATCACCTGTCGAATTATTCATTTGCAGTTCCATCACACTCGAAACTACAATTGGGCTATCGAAATAACTATTTTTATTTTCCATAGTCGCCAGTAGAGCCTAGTTTAGAATAAAGTATTTAAAAGGCTTGCACTAGAGCCAAGTGGCACTCTGCGTTTGTATGGAAATTGAGTGGATCGAAAGACCGAGTTTCAAAGGTTACCTATAAACCATTTACGTTATTATGTATTAGGCTTCCACGTCAACTATTGTATGTCCAAAAAAATTAGTTCACAAGAGTAATCAAGGCCACTGTCATCCACCTTTCCTTTCATATCGTAGTTTTTGGATATCTTACGAAATAAAGGGAATGATGCATTACAGCAGGCTTTAGACTACTCTCATGTAAACTCAACTTATCGGTCGTACGATAGTTTCCTCGATTTATTATGTATGTCCGTCGTCGAACATCTATTTCTATATGTCCATTGTTCTTAATAGATTAAATCATTTCTGGTCCGCCACGTTTAGATTCACAAATCGGAATGTCACAAACGAACGGTCTAGGAATAAATTATACCATGATTGGGCCAAAGGGCAGGATTCCCTATTTAGGTGCATTTATCATCCAAATGCTTTTACAGTAGCAATCAAAGAGTAATCATAGTTCATCTGAAGGGAGTTCACATCAAATATATTAAATCTATAGATACATTTCACGAGCTCTTAATAATTTCCTTCGCGGTTCTTTGTTGGAAATTGAAAAGGGACCGACCCTCGTTGCCGGGAATCGCTCTGAAGACAGATTATTTCATAAATCTTTAAAGCTGGGTACAAATGATAACAAGGAGCAGATAGTGGGTAAGAATTGAGACCTTTTACTCCGGAGTTAGGGTTCGATTTCCCAGATTGACTTTTAGGGTTACGTAGAAAGGGGGTAAGGGTTCAGCGTTGAAATGAGACGTTAGGAAAAATGTGGCCATAGCACTTTATAAACCAGAACATATCGATGTTTACAATGTTCTGGTAGGAGGCAGTGTGGTGTCCTGGTGTAGTGGAAACACCACCGCGGGTTAACTGCAAGCGAGCTGGCCGACGACTTTATTTTAATCAGTCACACAGTTCTTAAATCAACGATTAAATCTGATGTCGTACGTAAATGCTTCATTACGAAACTTTTACTGTCACACTGTCAGATCTCTCGAACAGAACAGCGAAAAGCAAGACAGTAGAAATACATCAGCCAGACACACGGTCAGCCGAGACGAAACCTCATTTCCATATCCAGTAAATCATTTATCAAGTGCCAGACAAATAAAGTATTGATCGCAGTCGTGCCGCCGCTGAATCATCTCACTTTGTGCTATTTTAAGGCTAGTTACCATCACGTATTAGTAGTAGTAATAGAAATATCATGGATGGTAGAGTACTCGTATGTAATGATGATCGTATCTCGTAGAAGATCATGGTTATCGGTAAAGTGTGTTTCCCTTATAGGGATTCGATCCCGGTCCCTTTTTCAGATCCCGAGGTTTCAGGATTGATGAAATCAATCTTTGTATTGTAATCACCTTTTTGATCTAAAGAACGTAGTGGATACTAAAGAGTAATTTAACTTACCATAGTTACTATTAAATACCATTTGATTAACAATCAATAAACCTCAAAACTTTAATATTAACATTTTACTACCTACCAAGTGTTTGTATGTTTAAACATAGAACTATATAATAATATAAAACGTAGATATATTCAGCAATTAGTAAAAAAGTGGCAATAATAATTATTTATTATAATTAACTGATAAATACAATTAGACGTCTATTTTTTGATAAGACATCACCTTTTTTACGCGAGGAAAACCTTTCAAAGGTACCGGATACTGATAGAAAGGTTATGTGGGATTTTCACCCACTAAAAACCACTCAATGGCCTCCTGTGCCTTGTGAGAACTATTACTATTAACTAATTGTGGGTACTGTGCTCTCAGGAACTACAACGGGTTGTCTGATTACCCACCCGCACGCCGCCTCACCAGGCACATCTCTTGAGGAGATTCCGTGGCTCGACCAAACACCTTTTTGTTGAAGAAACTGTTTAAATCCCGTAAAATACCAAAAATGAGCCGGGATACCAGGAACCCGGTTTTCGGGAACACGGGATCGAATTCCCTAATCTCTTATCACATCCTCTAAACCAGAACACAGCACTAAGAATACTACTGTCATAAGGCAGAAATAGGCGGAGCGGTGGTGCCTCCGGAGTCGAACTACGAAATGCAAAACATCTACCGTCAAATTTGCGAACTTACCCACACGAAATACGTTTACATGGACATGTGACCTTAAATATTTCGACCTTATTTGAAGTTGGATTGGTGTCGATTATGATTTTCGTTGCTTGGCTTTTATTCCTTTGCTGTAAATACAAACCTTTTATGTCTCAAACGTACATAATTTTATGTCCTATACTATTTAGGTACATTAATACCAAAATTGTTAGGAATTTCGAAATCCACTAACAAATACTCTATTTCCAGTAACCACAGAAACTTCGATTTACATAATTAATACTAACTTCCCCGATAACCCAATCTCCACATAAATTTCAAATACCTATCGAAACATAATTTCACAAATATTTGGATGTTTCTGGAAACAGCATCGGAATTTAGGATTAGCAGATAAATGGGATGTATTATAAAAAAATATGGGATAGATTTAAAGTAACTAGCCCTGTCTAGAGCCTATATTACCAAACTTTTAAGTCGAAAAGCCCACCTGAATTTGTAACGTAATATTCAGAATAGTTAACTACATGTACTTCAACCCCACGTGTTACCACACTTACAAATGGAACGTTTTAAGAAACTGTTCTCGTTCATTTTATAATGCAAGCCATAAACCATATTGATGGGAAGGTGCCACAATCCTGAATCTCCCTAGAGATTTACGTATGTACGTACAGATCTTCCGATTTAAAAATGCACGCCCCTCCACTAAACAAAATTATTTTATTGTGTGAAAGCGTTTATTTATTATACCTCTTTACTAATATGTGTAAATTGCTAGTGCTATTCTTTTTAACCTCAGACACATTTATGCACTCAACAGACAATTATTTTTTTAAGGGCGAAATTTATATGGCGGGGAATTCAGGAATTGCATGACACTAAACGTCCGCACTGTCGCGCCGTCAACTTACTTATGTACTGGTTGATCAACTAATCTGGCAGTTTGCTTTTCTGGCATTTGTACTTTTTATGTAAGAACCAATTAATTGTTCTATATTGAAATATTATATATAAACAGTTGCATGTGTGGGTAAAGACTTTTGATGGTTGTTAATTTTTAGACGAGACGACCTCTACTGTTCATTGTTCATTGAAATCCACTCCAGTGTTCATTGAAGTTGGATACATAAACCCACACAGCAAATATTTGAAATCACTTGAGATCAGGTGTGCTGCGTTCTGGTACTTCTTTAACTAAGCAAAAGCTTTTAATCGTCAGAACTTTGCAAGTAGTGACGATACTTCCTAAAGAAGTTCCGCCTGGGTGACCCGGATGCCTTCGGAGTAAGGTCGGCTCGTGTTCTACTTCCTAAAGACAAGTTCGCGCAATTATTAGTAACAAAGGCGGTCTTAGATTACAGGGACATAATTATTCCCTGAAACTTTTATTTTAACTTTCCTCTTGCTTAGCATTGAGACTTGTAATACTGAGTATTACTATATTATTTTTAAAGAAAAGATAACTGTAGTTCGATTCGATTAAGTTAAAATCGATTTTATATATTTTGATTAGATATGAGTTAGCAGACTTTTCAGCAGTGTGACCTGTTACAATGGGGTGAGTCACTCTACACCAAAGACAGAAAATATATATTCAAATATGAAGCATAAAAGTAAATTTAAAAAAGACCTAACGAACGGGGCCAGATGTGACGTTCCTCTTCAAGGAGGTAAGGACAAAAACAAACTTATTGATAAATAAATCACAGGATGGTCACGGTTTGGCTTGATAGAAACCCAAGTTCTGCCTAATGTAATGCATGGTTTCCCAGTTCTGAAGAATCAACAACTCATTCCACTCCCACTCTATGTGAATACAAATATCATTTTGGCACACAGAACTTGCTGCGTTTGACAGAGAAGAAACGCGCCTGCGTTTTAGTTGTGTAAAATTTAACCAGTCCAATTACCGAGGGTTCTTTTTGCGTGAAGAACATTCGACCGAAGTGCACGTTGATTCAACGCATATTGGTAAACTAAATGAAAAGCACTAATACCTAACGTAAAATAAAAAATAAACCGGCCGCACGCCTGAAAACAATAGCGAGGCTTTTCTAAGTATTGTGTAAAACCCGTTAAACAGCTATTCAGTTACTCGCTTTGACGAAAAAAAACAATGAGCCACGACAAAAGCCTTTGAGAGAGTTGCTTTTGTGGACGTCGGATCGTAGCGAGCGCTGCCCATAATCCTATAAGCTGGGAGCCGACAGTCAATGTGTGCAGTTAAATGCTGCCAGCGTACAGGGTTCTGCGCCATGTGGCTACAGAACCATTTAATTACGACCTGTCCACCTGACTAAAGATTTTTAACTACTACTATAAGCAAAAGTGACAAAACATTCACCAAGAAGGCGATGTGCACCACCCAGAATTGACCTACTACTAACTAAGAAACAAACTATCTAACTAACCAATCAAATTAAATCAATTAAATAACTAAGTTAAATTCAAAATATCATGGAGCAAACATGTTTTGCATAACTAATAAAAAAATTAACAAATAATCAAAAAGCGCTGCAAACAACGGTATGTATAAAACTCACAGTCCGTGGTGTGTAATCACCATAATAAAAATAATTTAAAAAAGTGCTTTCGTAAGTTTAAATAGCCGTTTTATTTAAAACTCCTCAATTGCCCTCGAAGGCTATGAAAACATATAACCGGGTATTAAAGGTTTTAGACACAATTATTGGTAGTACATTAGTACATACAGTTCAAAGGTACAATTAGTTTCGATGTTTAAGTCCGTAGGTATAATTACTTTCAGTGTTAAGTTCGTAGGTACAATTATTTTCCATGTTAAGTCCGTAGGTACAATTACTTTCAGTGTTAAGTTCGTAGGTACAATTACTTTCAGTGTTAAGTTCGTACGTACAATTATTTTCCATTCAAGGGCCTGTCATTTTTCCCTTTACAGTGTTGCAAAAAACATTCGTTCGAGTCACGTAACACTAAGTAATATTTCATCGCTACTCTGTAAAACAGCTGTGGCAATTGTAATAATGAAAATGGGAAATAAGATCTTGACAGATTGTTTCAAGAACGCGAATTTTGTTGTTGGTAATTCCTGAACACAAAACGAACGTTTTAGGCTGGATGTTATGCGTTCACAGTGAAATAAGGGTTTGTTTCTTAATTTTTAATCTATGTATGAAGGCTGGAAGATACTTTGTGTAGAAATAAGCAGTACCTTTGTACCTAATTTAATTTCACGTCTATGTCTTATGCAATGTAAACGTGCAGAAAAATGGCCAAATGGACAAGTTAAAAAGAAATATGAATGTGCAAAAATCTTTGTATCATCCAATAAAAATCGAAATAATTACATTTTTATTTGATGATTCAAATTATTTTAAAATAATTTGTTCGTTAATATTATCCTGACATTACTTATATTTATTAGAGTCCTCAAAGCTTTAATATTTTTACAACATTGAGGTAGCAAACGAATACCTACACCTGGAGATGGTGATGTTCGTAGCCACCCATGGGCATCTGTAGATCAATCCCAGATTGGTTCTTTCTACCTGACTACAGATGCGGTGCTATCACTGAGGACTAAATTGTGACTCTTCAGCAAGGTCGGATTGGAGGGAGGGCAGGCGGAGCTGCTGCCCCGGAAACCCCACAAAAAATCACGTACATTCAATTGAAATGTAGTGAACTGGGGTATCGAATTGCAGAGAGCAATAGGGGACGACCTTTTTTTTTAGTCTACTGGCGGAAAATGTGTTAATCCGCCAATGAATAAGGGCCTCCGCTCAATCCTTGCCACAGGGCCTCCACACCTCTAAATCCGGCCTGCTCCTCAGTTGATGCCTTGCACTCTTGACACATTCTTCAAACAAGAACACGGCAGCCCGAACCCTACTGTTATAAAGCAGAAATAGGTGTGTAATATCATCTTTATTTTCTTTCTTGTTGTCTGTCGATATTATCTATACTTTAGTATGTCTGTCTCGGTGCGACTCTGATCGTATTATAAAGTAAATATTCGGCGATTCCCTGTATAAATCACGACCTTAGGTATTGTTTTCCTATATCCTAACAACAAACAAACTGTCTCTATACCAAATCTGATCTAAATTGGTTCAGCGGTTTTAGTATAAAAAGCAACAGACAGAGTTACGTATAATATTAGTTACACTTATAACATTAGTATGGAGATATAGATTTAATCTATAAATAATTGTAACTTTTGTTTGCACTGTGTCATTAATTGTTCAGTTAATTGTTATAATATTTCGTTTCTTCGTTAAATATTGTTGTTGTACAAAGAACATTTGTACTTGTTTAGTTAATCTGTAATGTACTCGTAATTAGGACTCGATATTGAAAATTAAATTATTTTTTTATTTAATTAATTCGTAAACGTAAGAAAAAATTTAATTGTAAACAATATAGCCATCCGCAAATGTATTGCCATCATCGTAGTAAAAAAATACAGAAATTAACAAAGTTTCCAAATAAAACTTCGATTCGCCCGCGTTCAAAGCAAAAGTGTTTCTCGTCAAGAGCACTTCAGATGCGCGTGACGTACAGTATTTATGCATTTGAACTGGCCGATTTCTCCTTCACAGATGTTTCTTGCAGTAAAATATGAGTCATTAACACTTAAAGTTCGGCCAACGTCAGTACGGAGAACCTTTGCGTTCTCCAGATTTATTTTTACCTCAAAAGTAAACGGGAACGTTCGTGTATCGCTTGATTTATGGTGGCCTCGTAAACGCTTCTGCATGATTCACGACTCCTAGCGCTTAAACAGCGTTTTTTAAAGCCGCTAGGATAGCAGCCGCCGGACGACTCGTATGCCCTTCCGCAAAACTGAAGCACTCACTAGTCCGGGGCCGATGCCAACTTTTCGATTCGAATTAAAAAATATATACGAGACGAGTAACTTTCACGTTTAAATTTAGCCGGGTTGAACGAACGTCGTAGCACTGACCTCCTTTCTGCGTGATGTTGAAGGTGCGCAGTCTGTAGGAGTCCTCGTCCGGTTCCTCCTCGGGCTGGTGGGTGGTTCTGGGCACGTCGAGGAAGGCGTTGGAGCGGCGCGGCTGGCTGTGCTGGCCTGCGGGCGGGCGGCGGCGAGCGGACGCCTGTCTCCTCACTTGGGGCGGAGTTTCAGCCTCAGCCAGCCTCGGCTCCGAGCTGTATCTGGCCCGGGTCTCTCGGTCCAGTTGCTGCTGCTGTTGCTGGCGTCGGTGCCTGACGGATCTGCCGCCGGTGATCCTGGCGGACTGGGACCTGGCGGCGGGCCTGCGCCGCGGGGCCGGCGTGGTCTCCATCGGAGCGGCAAGCGCCTCCATACTCGCGGAGGCGGGCGCGCATATCGATTGGGAACGCTTCGTACGTCCGTCCGTAGCCATGGTCGCGGCGATACTGCCGGTCCGCCCGCCCAGCTCCCCGCAGGGCGGGCGGACTTGTTGCATCGGGATTATAAGATTAGAGCACTTTTAAATGTCACTAATTCATCGTAGTTCGCCCGACACGGTGTTATTGTTCTTGTTCGTTCGGTTACAATAGGATAGAATATTTAGAATAATGGAGTGGTATTCCAATTATTTATGTTTATTTTTTCTGTTTTTGTTTTTCCACTGAAAGACGGATTTCACTTTATTCGCCTTTGACACCCTTTAAAATTTAATATTTTTTAAAATTCTAATACATAGCACTCAAAGTTTTCCAGTCATACTGAGAAGAAAACTTTCGGCAACTGAGTTAATTTTTTTAATTTTTTATTTTCTCCTAAATAAGAATAGAAATATTAGTAGTTTGTAGGATACCTTTAACCTTTTGAAAGGCTTCCGAGAAGATTTAACGACTACTGATAAATTTGATCACCATTATTGAAAGCGACATCTTTAACGATGTACAAAGAGTTCCGCGATCAATGATTCATTATGAAAATGTTAATAAATATGGCGCATACCCGTTAGAGTAATAATTTAATGTGTGAAATCAATGAGTCCGAACTAATTCAGAAGCTTACACAGTTGAACGAGCCTGTA